>WTXG01000279.1:0-44631 GCA_022496185.1 Multifurca ochricompacta | reverse complement strand
TCTGTCATCGATCTGATTTGAACGTGAAAGCCCACAAAATGCGCTATTATCCAGACAACAACAGCAACAACCCTGCATGGCGAGATTGATGTACAAAGAACCTGCACGTCATAGTAGTATCAAGTCATCTTCGTCAATCACCCTTGACCAATCGCCTTGTGACGTACCGAGTCTGCTCAACGGCGAGCTACCTCCGCCCTCATGCACTTCGACTTCCGTTTCTTCGAGATCGTCGATGGCGTCCACGCCTATCTTGCCTAGCTGGAGTCCTGAGACGCCGATGACGCCGACTCGCCAACCCATTCACAAAGCCACCGCAGGAGGTGGCAAGCTGGTCGGTCTTGGCATTCAAATTATGTATGACGAAGAGAGATCGCGCCAATTTGATGGACTTGGGCTTGTCCCGTCTCGCATGAGGAACCCAGACACGACAGAGGAAGAAGATCTTGGAGTCCCATCCCGCATCCTGCTGGAAGAGATTTACCAGACATTCACGAGTTCTGACGCGTTGGCGGCAGCGACAGCAGCCCCATTTCACGAAGAAACGGACCTCGGTGATGGCGAGACGAGCGTTGAGGACGTATTTATGGCACGTAATGTCATCTTTCATGGGGGGGCCTAATGCAGCAAGCACTCCGCGCAAGTTGATCAAGAAGCGTAGCCGGATGTCTTACGGACTACCAACTGCAGCGAGCAAGAGACGGGCAAGGCAGATGCGCATGGTAGACACAGAGGAGGGGGACGAATCGCGATCATCGGATTCATCTGGAGGCTCGGCTCTGAAACCAGCCTGGAGGTATTAAACCAAGGGTATTGTGAAGAGAGAGAGAGAGAATGAGAGAGAGATGTACATTGTTTAAATAATTGGTCGTCTGACCTTTGGCCAAAGGTAAATTGAGATAAAGAGATGAAAAAAAGGCGGAACGTGAACTTGATAAGGAATAGAACAACAAAGAGCCGCACGGCGCCCTCGTGGTCTATCCGTTGTCAGGGTCACAGTCCCTAGCGACGGCAAGTAGCGGGCGGGGGCGGTCTAATGTGCATTGCATTGCACAGCACAGGGTCAACCCGTCAAATGGCATCGATCACCTTGGTCGGTCGGGTACCAAATAAAAAAATAAAATAAAAAATTAACAAAGGGGAGGTCCGAACGCTGTACAGTTTACTTGTTGAAAGAGAGAGAAAGGGAGGAGGGAGGGGTGCTGGTTGTACATGTGAAACTCATGCTTTCAATTGAAAGCTTGATTGATTGAAAGACAGAACAACCAAAGAACTCTCCTCGCCGACTCGTTCCGTTCCTTTCCTTTGAGAAATGACTTCAGCTGTTATCACCCCTGACACAAAAGGTTCGCCTTGAAATTGTCCAAATCATCTTTTCTTTTTACTTTCCACTCAACGACCCCCCCTTTTTTCCTTTCCTTTCCTTTCCTTTCCTTCCCTTCTTTCAGATACTGCGTCTTTGCTCACCATCACCAGACTATCGTCTTCAATACCCTTTCCATCCCCTGGCTCCCCTTTCTTACCCCCACCCATTCCATCCGCGCATGAGTACGCCCTCATAACACCAATTTCGAAGCGTAGGCCAACGACAGACTCGAGAATGAACGTGGGAAGCAAGCTTGACCACGAGTCAGCTCACGTTACTGCTACCACAGCGACAACGGCAACGGCAGTGGCAACAGCAGTGACAGCGGTCGGTCTAGTTGCTGCAGAGTCACAACCGACTCCACATGTAGAGAACAAGCTGGCGGGGCACGACAAGAACGAGACAAGAAAGAATGGTACTGGAGACGTGAATGGTATCTCCACCCGTCTGACTCGCAACTGGGATGGAGGCAACGGCCTAGCTCCCGAGTCCATTTCGTTAACTACTACAGCTACTGCGCTCGAGCCTGGAAAATTACTCCAAGTCCAAGTCGATCGTGAGCGATGACCAAGCGGCAACGACGACGACGACGACGACAACGACACAATGATGACAACGATGCTAAAATCAGATTGTTGAACCAGAACGGAGTCACTACGCCAGACAACAACGATGATACGATCGCTAGCGCACCCGCCTCACCCTCGACTCCACTCGCCAACTCCCAAAATCCTCCAACTGCTGCCGCGGCTGCTATTAGAGCCGACGACTACACCACGTCCTCCTCTTCGTCCCCTTTCTTCCTACCCACCCCTTCCCTTCTTCCTCCGCCATTGTGGATACCACTACCAAATCACCATTGGACAAGCTTAAATCACCACGTAACTCTCTTACCTCTTCCCGCCCCGCGCCTCCCTCCCCCGTAGCCTCTCGCCGCGCTTCCGCCGCACTCTCCCGCCATTCCTCGACGCCTTCCCGTCCGAGTTCAATGTCCTCAACCACTCTCTCAAACCCTCACGAAGACTTGAGGCTCCAAGCCCAACGACTCCAACACCTACCCAATTCCAACAACAACCCCAACAACAGCAGCAACAAAAACAACAACAAACGCGCAAGTCGACTACTACCACCACCACCACCACTACTACTACTACCTCCTCTTCCTCCTCCTCCTTCTCAACCGCGGCGGCAGCGGCGAAGCCTGCGATCCTCGTCAAGATCCGCGACTTTGCCTTCCCAGACGAGGACGCGCGACACACGGGTACCGGCCCGCTAACTCCCCGCCCAAACCGTCGACTGCAGCGTCCTCTTTCAGCTTGGTCCGCCTCGAGTGCGTCAAGTACCGGTAGTGACGATCACGATGACTCTGGCGGCGGCGGCGGCAGTGGTATCGGCGGCATGTACGGGTTTGCTAGTTGGGGACTCGGCCGTCTCGGTTGGTTTGGCGGGCGGAGTAGTACCACCGCCGGTGGTGGTGGTGGTGGCCGTCCTGGTCGTTCCAGCTCTGGAATGAATGGGGACGGGCCAGGGCCGAGTCAAGGTGACTTTGCTCGGAATTT
Source organism: Multifurca ochricompacta (assembly GCA_022496185.1). Lineage (NCBI taxonomy): Eukaryota > Fungi > Basidiomycota > Agaricomycetes > Russulales > Russulaceae > Multifurca > Multifurca ochricompacta. The sequence continues at coordinate 41,706 of WTXG01000279.1, read as the reverse complement.
TACGGACGCGGTGAGTCCGGAATATGAGATCGATGATCCATACGAGTCGTTGGACGATGATGATGATGATGATGATGATGACGAAGTCGAAGTCGAAGTCGAAGTCGATGTTGATGTTGATGTTGATGTTGATGAAGAAGGGGGTGCTGAAGATGAAGCGGAGGATAATTATGATGATGGAGAGCGTCCATTACTCCCAGGCTTGTACCGCGCGCTGTACGCGTTCGAGCCTGAGGGTACGGCGGAGATGGCCCTCGAGGAAGACCAGATCGTGCGCGTCGTTGGTCGAGGAGGAGGCGTCGGTTGGGCTATCGTTGCGCGCGGCGATGGTGAAGGCCACGCGCTCGTGCCGGAGGGTTACCTCGAACTTGTTGGCTTAGATCGGGATCAGGAAGGAGAGGAAGAAGGATAAGGACAAGGACAAGGACAAGGACAGAGCATCGGATCCAACGGAAGTGTATTTTTCTTTTCTTTTCTTTTCTTTTCTTTTCTCTCTCTCTTTCTCTCTCCTCCAACCCCCCCCCCCCCCTCGCTCCCCTTTGTTTTTGTTTTTTTATATATCTCACTCACTTTTTTCTCGTATCTGTGTGTGTTTGTGTACATCTTCTCTTTGTCATTCAGACCAAGGAGAGTCAGCTGTGCGTGTTGTTTCTATGTGCTACTTAATAAAAATATATATATCCCTTTTTGCAAAAACGCGTATTGTTGTTCTAATCCGAAAAGTACGTCGGTAACACGTAGCGCAACTTATCCCTGTCTTCCTGCTTCTGGTGATTGGAGCGTGGCATGATGGAGAACCGCATCGATCCAACCTCTTCCGAAAGGATATCCCCTTGCAGTGCCGCCGCGTGCAGTTCCTGAAGTATCGTCCCTGCTACATGACGCGATGTCTCCGCGTTGCATGTAAAGTCTTGATAACCTCCGCGACTGTGACTGCCTCTGCGCTTGGCCTCCACGAGTCATAGTCCGTCACAGTTGCAATAAGGGCATAACTAACATCATCGTCAACCCATGGTAATGGCGGTGGTAGTGAGGGAGGGAAGGATGGGAGGCAAAAAGAGATCAAACACAAACGCACATACCTGATCTCAGCCTCTCGCGCGAGTTTCGCCTCTGGTAGCACGCTCATATTGATCAAGTCACCCCCCCACTGACGATACATAACACTCTCGGCGCGAGTCGAGAACTGGGGGCCCTCCATACACACAATACACTTATCCGTCACGAGTTTAACACCTCGACCTTCTTTCGCGAGCGCGCGTCCGACGGGACCCTCAAGCCATCGAACGAGTTTTTGACTGAGCGGATCGCCGAATGCGGCGTGGGCGACGACGGTAGTACCTTCAAAGAAACTCGTTGGACGAATTCCCTTGGTACGATCGATGATCTGGGTTGGTAATGCGAACGTGCCTGGTGGGAGGTCTTCGCGCAAAGAACCGACGGCACTGAAAGCGAGGATGGTGCGTACACCGAGGGATTTGAGAGCGGCTATGTTCGCGCGGGAGGGTATTTCGGATGGGTTGAGGGTGTGTCCTGGTCCGTGTCGTGCGAGGAAGGCGACGTGAGCGCCTGAAGGCAGAGATGCGATGGTGATAGGCGAAGAGGGATAACCCCATGGCTAGACAAACCAAGAAAAAAAAAAAAAACATTTCATCATCAGAACAACAGATCGTGACTCATCGAAACTGTCATCGAAACGAGATAAATGGTCTTACCGTCTCGGGGTTGATGTGCTTTCTGTAGGTGGGGAGGGGGGGGGAGGGGGGTGTGTGGGCGGCGTATTATCAAGGGATGTTAGTCATCATTTTAGTGCCCTTGGAGACAGACCAGACGCACACGAAAGTGAGATTATCGAGGTGATAAAGGCCACTACCACCAATCACGCCGACGAGGACTGCCGATCCCAAATTTAAAATTTGAATTATTTCTCTAACAGCCGAAGAGGAGGGGCGCTCAAAATTTACCGTCTTGGTCCAAAGTCGTAGTCATCGCGCTCGGGGAGGAACGAGGGGAGGAAGGGGGGGGAGTGGGGGGGGAGGGGGAAAGTAAGGCTTTTGGGCGCGGGCGCGCAAAATTCATCTTTGCTTGGTCAGCAGAGAACCAAAGCCGAGGACTCACCGACCTTCGATGCGATTGATGGGATTATAAGAATGGGAGACAAGATGAACGGAGAGTGGGAGAACAAGAACCAGAACCCTTTTTATTTTTTTTATTTTTTTTTTGTTGATTAAACTATGCCAGCACTTTCTGCTCCAGCCAAAGTTCTCGTTACAGGCGCGAATGGTTTTGTAGGCGTTTGGATCGTGAAGACGCTCCTCGAAGCTGGTTACGCGATTCGAGGCACTGTTCGTACTCCTAGTAAAGGCGAACACCTCAAAACATTCTTTGCTGGTAAAGGAGATTTTGAAGTAGTCATCGTCGATGATATCACGAAGGTAAGAACAAGATGCCATGAGCAATGAGATGCAAAAACCTCCCACGTTCATAATTCATTTAACCACCCCGAAATGAACGTTTAGGAAGGTGCCTTTGATCAAGCTGTCCAAGGTGTCGATTTGGTCGTGCATTCGGCTTCACCTTTCCATTTCAAAGCCATTGTACCTGACGGTGAGAAGTGGAATTCTCCTTTTTGTTTTTTTTTGTTTTGTTTTGTTTTCTTGCTTACTTTGACGGGTAGATCTGATTGTACCTGCCGTGAAGGGCACGGTCGGCATCCTTGAATCTGTAAAGAAGTTTGGGTAAGTTAAGTGTTTTTGTGCTAACAGCATTGAGCGCCCATCGCATCCCACTGGAGGAGAGAGTGACTGACTCGTTTATACTTTTTTTCCATCCAGGACATCGGTCAAGCGCATTGTCATCACGGGCTCGTGTGCTTCCGTCTTTAAGCCATCAAACAAACCTGAAATATTCGATGAAACGTCATGGAACGAGCCCGCCATTAAGGAGGTGAAGGAAAAAGGCGCCGCAGCTCCCGTTCCCATAATGTACCGTGCATCGAAAATGTTGGCCGAGCAAGGTGGGTGGTCCCCGGCAACAATGTCAAGGTGCAAGTCACTGATAGATAGAGGGGTTGCCCCCTAACAGCCGCCTGGGAATTCTACGAGAAGAACAAGTCGAGTATCCCATGGGATCTCGTCGTCCTTCTCCCTCCCTTTGTGAGTACCGTGCCTAAAGCAATCCTCAGCTTTTGATTCAGAATTTCTTGACAACCAAAAAATCAAAAATATATGTATAGGTCTTTGGAGTGGGTCTTTCTTTTCAATCATGCCCCTTCTAATATAAACTCACTCCTCCTCCCCCCCCCCCTCCCGCTTCTTGATAGCCGCCCATTCAAGACGTCCCCTCCCTGAATGAACTTAACCAGTCAATGCAGGACCTATATGACTCCGTGGTCCTTGGAAAGCGTGGTGATGCTGCCCTCTTGCAAGGTTTTGCGTGGGTCGATGTACGTGACCTTGCCGTAGCGCATAAGCTTGCTTTGGAGACAGAAGGTGCCAAGGGAGAGCGCATCATTATCAGCTCCGGTGCGCGCCTAATTTATTCATTCATTCACGCCACGGTACTCTTATCCTGAACATTTATTTTTTTTTCTTTTAATTTAGGTCCTTACTTTTGGCAGACACTCGGTAAAGTCTTACACTACCAAGCAAAATCCCTGAAACTGACTATATCGTTAATTTTCACAGTGGACGTTGCCAACTCCATCACCCCCGCACCTCTGCCAAACCTTGCCAAGGGGAAACCCGAGTTGATCAAGGGAAAGCCGTTCCCGTTGGATTACTCGACCGCCAAGATGACTCGCATTTTCGGTTTCAAACCGCGCGGTCTGGAAGAAATGATGCGGGACAGTCTCGAACAATTCGCCCGGATCAAGGCAAAGGCTTGAAGGGAAGGACGACGTTGTGTAAAACGGACGTAAGCATTCGGACACGCGGCTAGCAAGCAAACCGCATTACGGTGGTCTTGTTGTACTTTTTTGTGGTCTACAGCATTATACTATTTATACATGCGTCCTATAAATGACTCGATATATGACCGGCTTTGTTTATTAGGACTTCCCGAGTCATTTCAGCAGCAATCTAATCTTGCGCTCGCATGTTGGTGCCATTGCCCAACTTCTATTATATTACATCAGTTCCCAGAGCCAAGACAAGATAACTAACTGCCAAATGCGCAAACTGCTGCGCTCGCTGGAAGCGAACATGATTGTATGTGTCCTTTCCTCTTGTACAGATCATTAGGATAGGTGGCTCCAACTTCCGAGGATCCCGACACGGTCACTAGCGGGGGTAAAGCTTTGGACTGCGCGACTGCGCACGAGGTCATCATCGGATGATGGGGGCGATGATGATGATGATGATGATGATGATGATTCGTTTTTATCGAATCTACATTTAGACAGTATCGTGATCGCAAGGTGTTATTTCCGCCACCCAAGCTTTGTCGCCAGATGGCCCTCACGACCTCATCTTGGGTAAGGTAGACAAAAGAAAGGCCATTTCAGGCGAGCGGGGGTATGAAAGCAAGTCGCCCGGCGAAAAAAAAGCCGAAAATTCAAAACACCTCCTTTGCTTTACTCAGCAGCCTACCACTTTGAAAAAAAAAAAAACTCCCTACTGAGTGAGCGAGAACGAGACACTAAAGGAGAGAGAGAGATAGATGACCAAAGATCCCATCAAACCGATTCAAGGTTTCATCATGTGTTCTCTTTTTAACACCGGTCAGAAAGGGGCGAGGGCGAACAAGATTCCACTTTGGTGGTCGATCGAAATTTTTGGGGGGCGCGGGGGGGGGCTCGGATCTTGTTCCTTGCCTCGCTCGCTCTCTTGCCGCTCTTCTTGCCTTTCTTTTTGTTTTGCGATGCCGCCCACCGGGAGTTGGCCTTTCCCTTCCGAAGCATGGGCGCATCATTTAAAAAGAGAGAAGAAAGAAGTGGCGCGCGTTTTCTTTGGAACCTTGTCGCGCGAAACTACTTTACTATCCCGCGTCAGGTGAGGCTGATGACTTGTGGGGAGGGGGGGCTCTCTCTCATTTAGTTTTGGACGCGATCATGTTGCCAATTCTGATGGATGCAACAAATAAACCCTAGAGGCAGTAAGCGAGGTGCTTCGCAATCATACTGAAGCAACTATGCATCTTTTGAGGTTGAGGTTGAGTATAAGCTGTTGGGGTGTTGGTTTTACTGTCTTTACCCCCACCCCCCCTCGCAACTGTTGGAGTGTTTGTATTTGTTATTCGTTAAGAGGAGGACAGCTGACCCCGACTGGTGTTAGAGCGCCACAAGCGGTGTATTGGGAAGGGAAGGGGGGAGGGGGAAGCCACCCGTCAGCAACAGCGACAGACAGGATATCGGAATTGTCTGACCCGATTCGACTTGACTTGGAATTCCAAATGAGAATGAAAATGAGAATGTTAATTTATGGTTTAATATATGCATGTTTAATTTATTTTATTTAATTGTTTTGCATTTGAATGCCATGCCATGCCATGCCAAATGTGGTGGTGGTGGTGGTGGCATTATGGTCACATGTTGTCACGTCACGTTCATACTAGAGTGAATCCGGCAAGTTCCAGGGATCGGAATATAAAATTTAATCAATTGACTTGTTTGTGAAACTAACCACGTGCCTTTCTCTTGCCTGCCCACCAACCTACACCCCATACATGTATGCATGCTAATATGATATGACCAGCTTGATGGCCGTCCCTTTACTTTATTTACAACTCAGTTCGTCTCCCGCGGGGCCCGCGTAAACCAGATAGATTTTTATTTCCAATTCCATGGTCTGAGAGAGAAACCAATCGCATTAATGTGGAGTGGCGTGGCGTGGCGTGGCGTTGCCGAAAGGACACCCCACCCATCCCGAAATTTCGATGGTCCCCATTTACCCCGCTTTTATCGCCGCCGTGTGATTGATTCACCCCCCTCTCCAGACAGTCCTTCTGTGTCTAGAAAGGCAGAGAGAGCTTCGCGACAGGGTCGGCACCCCTTTGAAGTAGTCACTCTCTCATGCTGGGGAAAGTGGGGTGGGGGAGAGAAATTCACACAGTGTAGAATTTGGGGGGGGGCCCTTCCTCGATAAAAGACACACACACGATCATCATTTCAGCATGTACGTGAAATTTTACGTTCAAACATGCCAGAGCTAAGATGTTCTAGGAGGGGGAGGTTGGGGATGGTATGGGTATGGGTATGGGTATTGGGGGGGGAGGGGGACGCGCGGGGGCGCGCGGATGTAATTGTCAATGTCACATGTACTTATTTTGGAAGCGACAACCACAGGCCCCCCCGGCGCACCGGCGGCTTCTGGCACCTGAGAAGTCACAACGCATAGTTGACAATTGACACTAGCTAACGTGGTGGAAGTTCTTTTTGCGTGGAGCGTGGAAAGGAATCAAATCGGCTGGCACGATACCCCATGCCGGTTCTTCTCTTCCATAACCTAAGGTTTTTACTTGGGGACACGGATTTCCCCCTCCTCCCCGGTGAAGTTGTGAATATTTCTTGAGGGGGATAGGGATAACAACAGGCGCTGTGGCGGGGCAGGGCGGGGCGGGGCGGGGCCACTCTTCCCCTCCATCATCCCACCCCTTTATGTATTGGGGCTACTTTTACGCAGCAAAGTGGCAAAGTCGCGCGCGCGCTCCGCCTCCGCTAGGCATGCTCTACGCTACGGTCGAGCCAGGTTCCAGATACTGGACCAGAACTGTTGTTGGCTTGTCTCGAATCTTTTTTCTTTCCAAGAGTCATTCGAGAAAGGGCTATTTCAAGGAACCAGGGACGGCGTATCTGTAAAACGATCGATTACCGAAATCAAGATCTGATTGAACTGTTGCGTGTATAGGACAAATCAATAATCAAATTTACCCCCCCCCTCCCCTCCATCAACCGCCTCCCACTCGGAAGTAAAAAAAACTTTGGACTTGCGCCCACCTTCCAACTTCTTTCTCTTCACCCCACCGGGTACGTGTGTTAACCGACGAGAGATTACGCTTTCTCGACAGGCTTACAGCACGTCAAAAGGGTTCGAACGCCCATATAATACGGCAATCCTCTCGAGATGTTTTTTTGCCAAGACTCCACTTTCGTTGGATACACTGTTGCTGTGCAAATAGCATTCATACACCACTAAGACAGACCGATTGCGCGCTTGTGCTCTCTGAGTTTCTTATTAATGTAAGAGGAGAGGAGAGGGTAACCATTATTATTATTTGTTATTATTATTAATGTACCTTCGTATTGAATTAGTCAAATGTGTGCGGCTTTAACTCAATAATCCTGTCGCCCCCCCCCCCCACCAAGTTTTGATTGAGCAAGAAAGTCCACGTGTGCCCGCGTGCTTTCTCCTTGGAGTTTTCCCTCCGCCTAGTCCCGTTTTGCTCCCAACAGCTGGACTTGTCCAAGAAGAATCAAAAAGATCGAAGGAATTTGCCCGGAATGAGGAGGGGGAGGGGGGCGCCTATCGGTCTTAGACGTTTTGGCACTGCGCCAGGTTGCGGCTCGTTTCGAGCGCTTACAAGAACGGGTGCCCTATTCGCCCGAAGCGCGTTAGATCACCCGGTCCGTTCAAATAATTTATCTTCGAGAAGCTGTATTAGTTAGATGGGTTCCAACACTGCCTCTCTCTCTCTCTCTTTCTCTTGGCTTGTCACGTCAAGGGAACCCGTCGTTTGGTTGTAAGCACTTCTGACTATTTTCCCCTGTTCCCTAATATAGCCACTGCGCTCTCTTGGTTATAAAGGTCTCCACTGGGGAAGAGAAATGACTTTGCTCATCCACAGGCTTTGTGCTCTGTCTTCTTATACCCCATCCCCTACCCCCCACCCCATCATTTCCCTACCACTACGTACCATCAACATACACGGATATCATGACAATCTCCGGTCCACCATCTGCCTACTTCTTCGAGGATCGAACCGGCGTCCTCACAGGTTCCGACTTTGATGAAGTCTACGATCGCGCTTTTCTGCGCATCTCTTCCACACCTCAGCGTACGCGTAACGCGGGGCTTATGATTTACGACATGGGTCAACGTTCCACGAGCCTTGGTGATCGCGACGGTCGACACTTTTACCGCGAACCGGCGATCATACTTGACTTTGGACCTAAAGGCGCGCTGGGGACTATCCACTTTACCAGGAGTGAAGTGTCAATACCCATGCAGCAATATCTCCGCAAGGTCTCCCTCTTTGGCGGGTGAGTGTTTTTCCGTTCTGGCGCTTGGGGAGGAGAGGAGAGGAGGGGTGGGGTGGGGGGGCGCAAATCCATTTGGCGTCTTTTTTTGTTTTGTTTTGTTTTGTTTTATTTTTTTTCCCCCTCCCCAATCCGTGGCGGCCACTAACCGGTTCCATGACTGTGCAGGTCGCTCTTTCGAAAATTCATGGCTTCGGATGGAAAAGAGTATAAGTGGAGTCATCACATGGTCGCAGAACATGAATGGACTGTATGTATAAAGTTTGATGTTTCTCTATTTGTAGGATGGATGTGGGATACTCACGTCGTGCTTCCTTTTTTTTCATGGTTCTTAGTGCCTGAACGCAGAGAACTTTCTCGTCGCGCACTACAACTTAAAGACTCCAGACCGTCCAGCGTACGGTACATCGGGCAATGTGCTCACTGTGTATGAATCCTTTGCACACCTATCTATTGGTGAGTCATTTCTGTCTTGACTCTTTTCTCTCTCTCTTTTTGCTTACTCTTGGCTTGGCTGGCCTGTGGCTGAATCATCAAATGTTCCTTGCGTCAACAGAACTTCTTGCATCATTAGCCATCATGCGCCACATAGCCCAAAACAGTTTGTAATTCACGTTGACGCACCATCATTGTACTATATATACCCGCCCTGGGTCAGAAAAAAAAAAGTCTACTGTATTCGCATGTACCTAATTTGTTTACCATGTACTCTTCCTCTTCATCTTCATCGGACTCTTGCGCATATATATGAAGCGTCCTTCTAACGCTAACAATCCCTTACGCTACACACGGACGTTCCTCGAGCTCGAGTTTGGAAATGATATGAAATGATTTACCTTACCCGTTACATTCCAATTTGAAAGAAGAAGCTTGGGCACCCTTCGTTTGACTACCGAATAGGCCTCTCTTGCTTGTTGTGATTGTGATTGTGAGTGAGATGAGTGTGAGATGATGAAGTGAACCCTAACCTAATCTGACCTAATAATAATAATAATAATGATAATGATAATTGACCCAAATAAGGTTGTTAAAATAAAATAAAATAAAAAAATAAAGAAATAAAATAAAGCGGCAGGTGGCATCAGCCAACCACATTTCACGATCTTCAGTTGACAATGACCAAGCCATACGTCCAATCAGGAGAGCCCCTTCCTGAGTTCCTTCACTCCTTCTGGCAGAGACAAGTCGATGCCGCCGAACAAGAGACTCCGGACTATCGACATCCACCATTACCTTTGGCCAGGATAAAGAAAGTTATGAAGAGTGACCCCGACGTAAAGGTGCCCCCTCCTCTCTCTTTCTCTCTCTCTCTCTCCTCTCCTCATTTCCCTCAACTCAATCACAATGTCGATCCCATCTGACAACTCCCCCCTCCTCAGATGATTGCCGCCGATGGTGCGTTGTTCACTATTAAAAAAAAATAAAAAAATGTTGACCTAATATCAATCATTTGGTTTTCCACAGCCCCCATCCTATTCTGCAAGGCCTGTGAAAGTACGCGCGCCCACACTTCCCTCGTCCTCTCCTTCTCCCTCCCCCCCTCCCCTCTACTCTCCCCGGTGTTATGCGATTCACTCATCATCCCCTCTTCAACAAATGAGAAGTTTTCATTGCAGAGATCACAGCACGAGCGTTCATAGTCGCCGACTCCAACAAACGTCGTACCTTATCGCGAGCAGATATAGCCAAAGCACTTAGCAAGTCTGACCAGTTCGACTTTCTCATTGATATTGTCCCACGCGACGAACCTTTCGTCCCCGGCGTATCCGGACCCGGAAAAAGTTCCGTAAAAAGGACGATTCCGGGTTCGGCTAGCGGGAAAAGAGATCCGGTGCGTTTTTGTGTGTGTGAGGGGTTTTGGGAAAAAAAACTGCCTCTCTTTTTTTTTGAGGTGATTGACTGACTTGTTGGAAAAAAAGGCGACACGAGATGCACAGGGTGAGACACAGGGAGACCTTATCATTCTCGAAGGTGGAGATAGTGCTAACGTGGATGGCCTGCCTCACTCCGGCATGTTAGAACAGGTGAGACCTAACGTCGTCAACGAGTCAAGCGTAACCCCTCCCTCCTCTTTTTTCCAGCTTCAAACACTCCTCAATTCTCCCCCGGTTTAAGGACGATCTCGAGGGGTTGGCGCTGGATTTGAATCGCTTCACCCTTTTCCATTGGTTACTTGGTTACTATTTCTTTCTTTTTTTTTTTTGCGCATTGTTGTGTCGCTATCTCTGTTTGACTACCTCTATCCATCTCAGCTGCTTTGAGACTCCCTGCCCCAATTTTTTTTTCCTGTTCTCTTGCCTTGTTGAACTACGTCAGTTACATACACGCACCACCAGTCCTTAAATCCAACTTTATCCTTAAGTATTGCGCTGTGTTTTTCTTTTTCTTTTTCTTTTTTTGCTGCTATCTAATCTTATCAAGTGGTTGTTTGATTGCGCCCTGATGTTATCATATCATATCATATGATTGTGATTGACCTTAGTCTGGAGAGCTCTGCACCTACGGCCCACTGCTGCTACTACTCATCAGTAGTTGCCTGAGACGACGGCGTCGCCTTCCCTCCAGCCAGAAACACCAAAAATAAAATAAAAAACAAAAGTGAAACGAAAAAATAAACTCATTATGACTTACAACTCTTTTCTTATTACTGCTCTTCTCAGTCTCTTCTTGATCTCCTTCTTTCCTGCGGCGCCGTCAGTCTCAGCATATCCCTCGTTATATTCATCGTCATCGTCATCATCGACATCTCGTCGATTAACACTCGTTTCTCGCCAATCGGTTGAGCCTTACTTCCCAGATACCCCCGTGTCGTGTCCGATCTGCGCAAGGGACTATCCTAGCATTAACAGCTGCGCCCAGGCGGCTCCCGTCCTGGCTAACTTCACTTCGGTATGTGTATCACACTCACAAACACTCATCGTACGCAATCGCTCTGATTTCCTTCCTTCCAACTTGCTGTCGAAAAAAAAAAAACATTATGTCGCATATATTTTCTTTTTCTTTTTTGGTTGGTTGCCGCCAACCCACTATGCATACATAATGGGTATCTCCACTAGGTCTTATTCAACCCCGGTGCTTTCATCGACGTGATTAAATGTTCTTGTACGAATACCTTCCAGTCTACCTTCCCTCAATGCGTTGACTGGTACGTACCGTATACTTTATAATCCGATTCCCTTCCTTCCTTCCCCCCCCCGCCCCTAATTTTCCATCCAAAAACACAAAAAAAAAAAAACATTTTAGCTTTGAACAGACGAACCAGACGGCTGTCTTGGATACACCAGACTTATCCTCGCTGGTGAACAACATACGGAAAGTTTGCGCTTTTGCGAGTTCGATACTTGGAAACGTCTCCAATACGAATGGAGAGACGACCCCGACCCATTCCACTACTACCACCACTCCCAGCAGCACCGCCACGGGCACAACCAACGCTGCTCTGTCTGGGAGGGATGGCTTTGGAGGTTTCACTGCTCTGTTGGAAACGTCTATTGTCGTCCTTCTCGGTACTTCACTGTTGTGAATTGGACGCGCTACAGTTTATTCGATTGGGAGGGGGAAGGGGGAAGGGGAGGGGAAGGGAATAACGCTCTTGGGATCATGCATTGCTTTTTTTTTTTCCTCACCCCTCACCGAACACAGACTCGCTGTATAAGGATTGTTTCAAGTTTCTTTTTTTTTTTCTTTCCCGAGCTTGCTCACACACTTTTTTTTTGTATTTTTTCTGGGTTGGTTCGTGATGTTTTTTTTTTTGTTTTTCCTTTCCTTTTAACGATCATTTTATGACTTTACGACTTACACTAACGACTATGACCCCCCCCAACATGATGTAACGACCTCATCTTTATTGTTTTTTTCTTTTCTTTTTTTTTGGTCTCCTCTATCTACTTTTTTTGTGCTACCATTCGTGTGTAAGTAAACACTATTTTTCAAAACTTGCGTTATTGGGCTACGGACTGGGTGTGGAGCTAGACTCAGATGCATCCAAAATTCCTGACATGCGTTTTCGTTTTGTCCGACAGAGCCAATTCAGACACTTACCAGTGTTCCAGTTTCACTGAACACGATATTAACGTACAGCGAGTCATGAATACTCCATTACAGGAAAACAGAAGTCATGTCCACAAATTGTTGAGAGTAAAATATGCCTGCCCTGAGTAGGGCTGCGCACCGTCTGTTTGACAGTAACAGCTGTCTATTTGATGGTGATAAGACAGGTATGGCTGACCTGTACATCATCCATTCTTTGTATTCATTGGATTGCTGACAGATATGGTACAGGTATGGGTATGGCTGTTTTACAGTATATGGTAGTAGATGGTATTACTAGAGAAAATAAAGTTGACCAGGGTAGCATGAACAAGAAGCTTAGAGCAATAAAGCAATGAATAGGTGTATTCTTGGGGCTATTCTACACCTTTTTATGTAGTTTATGAGTACAATACCCAACATGCCCCAAAAGAGGGCATCCAAAAACTATATTCAGGCTTGCACAAGGCGACTCCTGAAGACAAGTGTGGTACATGCAAGCATACCTCCAACTGGACTCTGGCAGATCAAAATTCACCAATTACATTAACGCATAAATTAAACATCTAGATTAATTGACAGCTCAATGGCTCAGTGCAGGTATCAGATTGCATGCGTGCAAGATGCAACCGCTTCTTTTCGGAATATGGATGGAGACTGGCGCAACGGAGGGAGATCGTGCCCCATCCACTCCATAAAACCTGTTGATACAGGATTGTTGGGGACCGGACACGATCTATTGATTGTGATAAGATAATCCAAAGGCGTCAGATAACTGACAAACAAATCCACATTGCACACACAACACATTTGTCACATTTAAATAATTATATTTATTCTACTTATTGTTATGCTCCTCTGAGCAGTATAAAAGGTCACTACTCTGTATGTGTTCACTTCAGTTTTGACCACATAAACTGAAATGAGTATTAGTTAGTTTATCTTATCTGCTATCTAAACAGGCCCTTAATGACAAGATTAAAGTTCATTCAGTCAATGCCGTCCAATGCCGTCATGCCGTCGCCGGCCGTTTTTTTGACGGGTTTGGACGGCGTTTTCCGTACCCGTACCCGTCCACCGTCCACCGTCCACCGTCCGTCTCGATGATTGACTTAAGCTGGTACGGCACGGGTACGGCAACTGTACTATGGGGTCATACCGTGAGGTACGTTGAAGTGCCCATGTGTTCAGGTTCAGGCGAAACCGCTGCCATAGCTGCCCCCCATCCTTTGGCCCTATGAGTTCTGCTCCCATCAAATGGCCTCTACACTCAAAGTTCTTTTCGATATTTTGTGCAAATTACGGTTTACAAAGGATTGCATCAATCGTTGCTTTGGGCGTTGGGCTTTATTTTTAGCTTTCCTGGGTCGCAGGTTGTGTGACTGGCGCTCAAGCTGGTGGCACGGGAAACCGGGTACGGTCAAAAAATCCAAGCCAGCTAAACCTCTGTTTCCTGGTACAGTGGTCCACTCAGGGTCTTTGAGTGGTTCAGTTGAGCGAAAGGAATATATCGTGGCTGCTGCCAGTATCATTCCAACATCGGTGAGCCATCCGAGCCTGCATGAACCATCATCGTCTACTTCGAACGATACTGGGCAACTCGCTACAACATCTGGTCCTGGTACAATTCACCCCGCAACCCCTTCCAACCTTACCGCAGATCCACACCAAGACTATGCTCATTCGATATCCTCCTTGGACGGAAGAAACTTTGCCAATCGTAGCTCTACTAATCTAAGTGTTCATAGTCGTGCCAGTGATAGACTCTCTATTCTTCAAGCACATTCGCGCGAGTCGTTGCGTGGCCCAGTTGGTCAGCCCTCGCGGTTTCCTAGAGCAGTCCATCGCCAATTCGGACGTGGCCCTTCCGCGTCTCGATCAAGAGAGCGGCCATCTAGATCACCTTCCCCGACAAGTCACTTGCCTCATGTTCCTCGTGTTCCCCGCCTGGAGATTGACGTGACAAATCTGCGCCCTAACACACATGCAGACGACAGAGTCAGCCCCGCCATTCCACCTTTAGTGTCCTCTCATACGCATGCCCCACTGAGCCCACCAATTATCCCTGGGAGGAGGCAATCCTCGACGAGTGTCATTATTGGAATCGAAAATCCGTCAACAGAGTCACTCCCTCTCAGTCCCTCGAGCAATCTGCCTCCATTGACAGACGAGCCGTATGCGATGGCTCTCCAACTACCCATTCGTCCCATGCATCTGTCGCTATGGGTTTGCCACTTGAAGAACTATCTCCACTTTCCCCCACGACTCCCTCTGTCATATCGAACTTCCTCTTGCCCGAGCATCGCTTTGTCCAGCTGATAAATTCTGATCAGGTTCCGCGGTACACAATGGATATTACGATGCGAGTATGATCACTACATCTCTAATGTATCCTTATGTCCGTTGGCAGACCCCGCGAGGAGACGTTATACGAAGTGAAAGCCTTGACAATCACCTTCCCTTAGTATGTATGGGACTCGAGTGATATCTCCAGGTCTAACCGAGATACCCAGTTTCCCGGAGAATAGTGATTCGAACCAAGGTTCTTTCAGCAAGACTGTGGCCCTTGGGCACCAGCCACCCATCCAGACGGTGCCCTCTACTTTTTCGATCGGAATAGAGTGCGTGGTCGGGCACCTTCAATGGACCCAGTTGTGACCATAACATGATTTTTGAAGAGGTTATTTACTGACACAGACATGCATGACCCCACCTTGAGAGAGGAAATGGAAGACTTTCATGACTACCTGCAGAAGATTATTCGTGTCGAGAGATTAACCATTCCCTCAAAGAACTGGGACCTGGTGCTAGAGATTATGCCCACCGAGGATGGGGAGATCCAATGGTCTTATTACTATGCCTGTCACGAAACTCGATGCTTGTTCTGGCTCGAGCCGTATGACGCGACCCCCATGCTATCTGAGCTAGTTGGGGTCAAGTCCCCTGCCCATCTCAGTGCGTTACACTTGTCATCTTCCAATTTTCCACTGTTTTCACTAATCCGGGGCGCAGAGCATCGACTAGAGTCACTTTATTGGTGCGCACTCTCTCTTCTGCTAGATTGGTGTCTTAAACAACAACATTACCTTGGTAGGAACCACTGGTCACTATTTCCAGTCGTTTTCGATGGTCGAAGTATCCCATCTGAAGTGTATGACGAACTCGTGGGAATCTTAACACATGGCTGTATAGGTAAGTTCGTGGGTCTGGCCTTGGCTTGCACAACGAAGCTCAGCATTATACACAGATGTGATGACCTCAAAGCTCTCAACTTTGCCGTACGATGATGACACTATGCAGAAGATGATCAAACTTATTCAAAAAGTTAAGGGTAAGCCGGAGTTCTATGGAAGAAGTGAGTATCGCTGACCTCATAGTGCAAACGCAGTGCCAGATGCCGGTGTTGTATACCACACTGCTGGGATTAGTGAGTACATTGTACTTATGCAACCTTTTTTCAGAACACTACTTATCGTGGCCCACTCTTCCCAGCGCGTTTACTTTCGTTTTTCGGTTAGTCCAGGCACGATCCCAGGTTGATTTCATTCGTCGATAGTTATACGTGTTTAGCCCAGTGGAGATTCCTATACTTCCACGGACAGAGGCACGCACGACTTGCCAGACACCAAACGTCTACAGCAAAGCAAAGCGTGAAAGATCCTTACTTATCACGTTGCTATCGCCGGTACTTTTCCTGGCCCCAGAAGTTCAACTACAAGAGGTGGAAAAATTGTGGACGGATGAAATAATCATCGAAACTGTTTGGAAGAGCTTCATGACCGAATTGCTCGAAGAATGGGACGATGTGATTCTTTGGGTACGGTTTATTTATGAAACCAGTTCGCTTGGTCATTCACATGACTTCATCGATAGTCGACCGTGATGCTCACAGCTAATGTGGGCTTTCTTGCCATTCCTGGGGTGGTCCTTTCTAATCTCAGTGGGAGCTCTATAACGAGCGCGAGCCAAGTGCTCATCTTCACATCCCCCGCGCAAATTGCGAGCTCCCTGTCAATTGAAGCTAGCATAGGAAGCATCGTGATTGGCCTGCTCCTGTTTCGTCACAACCGTTCTAAACAAGAGGAAGACCCACAGGCGCGGTGAGTGGCACGGTTATCCTTGACACGTGTTCCTATTCCTGAGTAACGTTGGGGCAGTCGATCTACCTCTACCGGAATACTCACAGAGTCTTCGGTCTAGAACCGATGGCCATTATTTTCAGTCTTCCTTGGGCGTTGCTCATGTGGTCGTACGTCGTCTTCTACCTACCGAGAGAGAGACTACTCATTCCCCGCCCTTCGACAGGATGGTGATATTTTTTATTGCACTGTTGCTTTTATGTTTCCAAATCTCAAACACCTCGACGCGTATCTTTGTTGCGGTGATGTCAGTCATGATAGGTGCCCTAATCTCGTGGTGTATCCGGAGCATTTGGAAAACCAGTGAAAATTGGGAAGTGTGGCTAAGCGACCTACTACCATCGCTCACGCGTGCTATGCATCACGCCCGTGCTGTTCGCCGTAGACTTTTCCCATTGGATGTTTTTGGGTTGCGCCGTACACCTGCCACTTCACACCCTCTGCAAATGTCGGTAGCCTACACTCAATGATTGATCGCGATGGCAGTGTTGGAGTTTGAGTTCAAGTTTCCACAGATATTGTTTACCGTGTCCCCCCCCCCCCACACACACAAGAGGTTTTTTCTGCCTGCTGTGCCATTATTTTGCTCTCGATTTGTGTTTCATGTCTAAATCATGTTATAAAACCGTGACGCTTCATTCACGAACTGTACACACGTAGTCCATACACAGAAGTCCTGTCAACAAATCTAATCCACGAATAACGCAGATGGCTCTATAGCCCATCTACGTCTTCTGTACTTTGAGTTCATTGTAAGCTTTGACGATCTTGCCGTTCTCCTCACTTCCCGCTTCAAACCCCGTATATTCGGTGACGGCGCGCTCGATGCCTAATTTATCGACCTTCCCGATCAGTTCGACGCTTTGGCTGTCGTCCTTCACGTCGAACAAAAACGCCGCAGCGATCCCACGTGCAGATGGTCGATGGGTAGTCCATACACTCGCGCCATCACCGTCGGGCCAAGGAGACGATCCCCCTTGGCAAGTTTGCGAAGCGGTTGACGACCGACCCGAACGACATCATCGTGTAACTTCGAATTCGCGAAGCGAGCCAACACGCGCTCTACATACCTTTCATGATCCGCGGGATCGAACCCATGTTTCTTCACCAGCGCGGCGCCACCCTCCCTCAACGCACCTCGAACGTCCTTCATGACGACCTCGTTCGCGAGCGCTCGATCGATCCGGTCCAGACCGTTCACGAAACCGAGATAGGCGGTTATGGCGTGCCCGCAGTTGAGCGTGAAGAGTTTCCGTTCTATGTATGCCTCGAGAGAATCCGTTAACGTCATGCCACGTACGGGAGGGTCGATCGGCATTCGGAGCGCTCTCTCGTCTACCGCCCACTCGGAGAAATCTTCGACGCCGACATCGAGTGGGTTTTCGGCGTGCTGGTCCTTCCCTTCTGTTGTTGGTGTGGGGATGGTGGTGATGGTGATGGTGCGGGAACGATGCGATCTACGGAACAATTGGCGAAACCGACGTTGTTCGACAACCAGATGTTCTCTTCGTCCGAGAGATGACCTTTAACGTACTTTCCCAGCATCTCTGTCTGACCGATCATATTCTCACATGCGATCACGTTGAGTGGGCCCGCGTCCTTTGCATACCGTTCTTTGAGACCCTTGGCGATGACGGGTGCGATATTCTCGAGGATGTTGGGACCGACAGCAGTCGTAATGAGTCGTGTGTTGGGATTGGCAATGTGGTGTAAGACATCGTCTGTCTGCGATAACGTACCAGAGAAGAAGTGGATCTCCTCCGTTCGTTCTTCTCATCAAGGACGAGCACGTCGTATGAGGCGTGTGTGTTCAGCTCTTTGACGAGCCTCTTGTCGATGTCGGCAAAAAATACAAAATATCCTGACTCGGCGAGGAGTGCACCGATAAAACCTCGCCCAATATTTCCGGCGCCAAAGTGGACGGCCTGGGGTTGGTTTGCTTGTGGTTCTTGCATGTGTGAGGTGAAAGTGATCTGTATTGGGGTAGTGGTGATTTGTAGACCTTGGTAGTTATGAAGAAACCATATATATATATATATATATATTATCGCATCGCTCGCACGACCACTACTACCTTTTCAACTACACATTGACTTTGACAACCTGGCAAAGTGAAACGGTCGAACGGGTCGGAAACTGAGTGACGTCACCTTTTGGTGTTCACTCTTAACTCCGCCCCTTGGGCACAAAACTCACTGTCAGGCCGAGACCGAACAGATATCTATGTCATCGAGAGGGAGAGAGAGAGAGACGAGCAAGGTCTGCAGAAGGGTGGATACCCGAACCTGGTTGCATACCTTCGGTTGATGCTAGCGCGACAACATTGATTTCTCCTGGCTCTCCCATTTTCTTGGGCCAGTTCAGGTTCTTGTTTTATCCCTCACCCTTGCGGCGTTCCCTCACTCTTGCGGCGATGTTGATGAAGGCCAATATATCCACCTCAAGACGTTTCTTCACATAATTTCTAGCCTCGTGGGTCCCGGCCATGCACGGAGCCGCAGAATGGGACGTCTCTGTTATAAAGGACCACCAGTATAGTGATCTGCTTCCAGTCCCTCCAAGACCAGGATTCTATGTGCCACTCACGACCATCGTACAACGATTCTCAGTCAGCCCATTGGATCTGAATGTTGTCATGTTACTATGACACAGCGCAGAAAGGAAAGGGCTTGCGTGCGTACGTAAATATGATCCCTCTCTGAAATTTCAGGAAGCCCAACTGCACAGAATTGAGACGACGAGGCGCCAGCGGTATTTGGGCAAAAAAATGTGGGTGGTGTGCTCAAGACTCTATACCATTAACCGACTTCTTAGACATTTCTTATCAACCAACATCACTCGAACTCGAAACTGAGGAAAAGGTCATACTATATGATCATATGTGCGGATCATTCCAAGTTGGGAGTCTAGTGGGCTTAGTGGTTGAGGGTGTGCATATCTATCTTCGCCCGTCGAAATATGGAGGCTCGTCCATAACGCTGTTATGTATGGGCTGGCTCCTGCTTTTTTTTATGTCGGAGTGTTCTGTCACCGTCGCTTGATTTTATTTTTAAATTCTCAAAGGGCCGTAATTTAGGTCTAAGCAAGAGTGACCCTATCTCCCATGAGATGATATGTCATGCTTCTATAAGCCACTAACCGAGATATGGTTTTGCTGTCTCAACCCAACCCGACCCTCTCCCTATCGTTATGCACGTAAAGTAGTACTGCCTTCCACCAATACAGGTGCGCCAACTTCACACGAGGCACATTTCACATGTCGTTTAAGGGAAATTGCAGAATGGAAAGCAGAGAGGAGCGCAAGGATAACATACACTGGAAACGTTCAACTATCGGGGAGGTGATTGAACCAATACCCGACCATTCTTGATATTATGCCAGTCTGAGTGGCGGATGTTGACCCCTTCCACATCTATCGCAGGACCGCTCCGCTCCGCGCCCTGGCGAAAATAAAATTTGCCATGATAAGCACTTTAAATGAGCAGGCGGTCTTCAAGTGATTTGGCCACAGAAGGGGGGCATCATTTAAACCTAAAAAGCGGATGTCCCGGTAGCTGTAATTTGATGATGGAGAGTTCAGTTTGGTTGGTCAAACTGAAGTAGTGGACTGTACACAAAACGCGTTCTTAAATACTGCAAAGGGAGTGTGGTATAGTCACCAAGGCAATAAAGGATTGCCTAATCAATTCAGGTAGTGAAGTATTCACAGTACGACCCAGCGTTCTGACAAAGATAGTGCAGGAACCCAAGGCATGGCTGCTCTATCAGAAGGAAGAATATGACCGTGACCGTGTGAGACAAATGATCGAGGGTGACCATGAAGAAGGAAGGTTTCTTGGTCGTGGCCGATACCACTCTTTCTCAGCCTCCCATAGATCACGGTTGATTCCTTTCGGGAGAACTATAAATTGACCGCGATAGATAGGGAATGGCACGTAGATCATATGGATCACATGCTGTCTCGTCGCTTCACGCATTTCTGTTTTTCCCCAATTGATTGATCAAATTGACGCGGCCGTTTACAAAAGCAGCCTCTGTGTCCCTTCTCTTCGTACTTGGCTGGTTCACGGACCACAGGCCATGTTGCCTCTGATCGGCAGCGTTCTTCTTAAGCTCGAGAGGATCTATTCGTCTGGAACTGACAAAGCGGGAGATATCGCGCCTGCTTGATTTGTCAGTGTAAGTAGAATATATATCTCGCAACCCAAAGGAACTCAGATATAAAAAGCCTAGCAATTAACCAGGGTGACACTCCAACCGCATCCTTTGCCCTCCCCATTCTACTCTACCTCACTGTCTTCAATCTGACAATGGTTGCTGTCGCCGGTCCTGCAAAGGTTCTCGTTACCGGTGCAAATGGCTATCTCGCTGCATGGGTGGTGCAGAAGTACCTCGAAGCCGGTTACTCCGTGCGTGGTACGGTCCGCAATGCGACCAAAAGTGCCTTTCTTAATTCCATGTTCGCAAAATACGGCGGACGCTTTGAGCTCTACGTCGTGGATGATATAACGAAAGATGGTGCCTTTGACGAAGCCGTCGAAGGTGTCGAAGTTGTCGCGCACGTAGCTTCCCCATTCCACTTTGGTCCTTCCGACCCAGATGGTATGTTTTTCGTGCTCCATTGATAGTCACTTACCGATATGCTCGCAGAATTTATCATCCCTGCCGTACAAGGGACGCTATCAATCCTCGATTCTGTCTCAAAGAACGGATCGAGCGTGAAGCGCGTCGTGCTCACATCCTCAATAGTTTCCATCTGGGAGGATTGGAATGATTCCAAGACACGCGTCTTTGACGAATCGAACTGGAACGATCTCGCGGTTGAAAGTGTAAAGAAGCAAGGCATGGCTGCGGGACCGTTTGTCGTCTACCAAGCTTCCAAGACACTCGCAGAACGGGCCGCGTGGGATTATGTTGCCGCCTACAAAGGAAAGCTTTCGTGGGACCTCGTGGCTATCAATCCAGCATATATCTTTGGGGTGAGGAGTTCCCTAATCAGAGAGCGTTGGGGTAGACTTGCTGACCCGTAGCGCACCGTCAGCCATCACTGACACCTGCGCCAACCATTGACGATATAAATACGTCCCAACGTCAAGTTTACGATACACTTATCGGCAAAAAGTCGAGTGCCGAGCTGCAGTGGTGGGGCAGCTGGTGCCACGTGGCTCTTACTGCCGAGGCCCACGTTCGTGCGACATACACTGGTCGCGCTGGCGGCGAGCGAATCATCATTCGTTCGGGTCATTTCTTCTTCCAAGACATTTGTTAGTCCTTACTGGATCACCTTGTTGCACTGATAGCTGACAGGGGGCGTAGTAAATGCTGCCTCAGAACTTGGTGTTCCTAATGTAGCCCGTGGCGAACCCGATGCCATTAAGGACCTTCCCAAGCTTTCCTTGTTCAAGTCGACAAAGGCGGAGGATCTGCTGGGGCTGAAACAAATATCAGAGCTTAAAGATATGGTCGAGGAATCTGTGAAAGATTTCACGGCGCGTGGTTACCCTGGGTTCACTAGCGCACACTGAGCTCAATGTGTCATGATCATGTAATAAGACGCGCTGCAAAATATGAAGTCAATGTCCTGTCTCTTTAATAGTCAAATGTTTGTCAGTTCCAGTCTGAAGGCCAATAGAGATATGAGTATGAGTATGAGTACGAGTATGAGATTATGATATGATGAGAAGATGATGATGATGATCACGAGACGGGCTGTACCATCGTGTGAATATTTATCTAAATATGGGTTAATAAAGGCAAACGTGTCAAGTTCAACTTTTGTGACGCGCCCACTCTCGTACAACGTACAATTAAGACCTCTTCCTCTCTTTATTCCCTTTCATTTCTTTCCTCCCTCCGCGACAGCACCTATCATGCCCCCACCATTACTTTTTTACGGGCTATCTATTCTACTTACAGCATTATCTGCCGTCGCAGATTCAGGAGCAGGGTCTGCATTATACCCCCCAGGTCTTCAACCACTCATTAATCGTGCCAATGCATTATTATCTGCTGGAACCTTCCATGATGCAGCAAAGGCTTATTCGGAGGCAATAGGTGAGCTGAGGTAGACCAGACCGACATTTTTGTGGAAGCAAGCGACGGTGCCCGAGGCACCGTGCGCTGCACCCAGTCATTTATTACTGGTTCTCAGTACTCTCATTTCATCCGAAGCAATCTATATCTTACGTTTTTGTATGTGTGCGTGCGTGTTTTTTTTTTTTTTTTTTTGCAGACCAATCGCCGGTGGATCCCACACTTTATTATAAACGCGCCACTGCATATTATTCTCTTGGAAGACATGCAAATGCCATAGCCGACTTTGACCAGGTCCTTACTCTGACATCGGACTCATTCGAAAAGGCGTACCTAATGAAAGCGAAAATTCACGCGAAGGAGGGTCGGTGGGCCGACGCACGTGAATCGCTCAAGCATTATCAAGCGAAGAACGACCCAACAGCGCGTGAGCTTTTGCTTGATGTAGCCGACGGAGAGGCAGCGGCACGCAAGGCCGCTCAGGCCCAGAAGGCGAAGCTTTGGACAGCTTGCGAGGAAAGTGCCACTCAGGGCCTCCGAGTCGCATCACACTCCGTCGGTTTACGACAACAGCGGGCAAACTGCGCACTTGCGGCGGGTGACTTTGAGGAAGCCGTTGGAGACTTGAGGTTAGCATTCGTAAACCTTTAACTATGCAACGCATCCTGACTGACTGGGGCATAGTCGACTCACCCAGATCACGGCCCCATCAACCGACGCATACATGAACATATTCCGCATATCATATTTCTATATGGGTTCTACCGCATCGAACACCGCAATGGCGAATCTTAAGCAGTGTTTGCACTACGATCCTGATTCGAAACCGTGTCTTTCTGCGCATCGTCTGGTCAAGTCACTCGAGAAGCAGTTCAAGAAGCTCGACGATCTGATGGCTGCAGAGGACTGGCGCGGGATTATTAACATTATTCTTGGTCCTGCGTCAACGGACGCGACTCTCAGCTCGCCAGGAAGTGGATTGTTAGCCACATTTGAAGGCGCTCTCGAGCCAGATGTGACCCTAAGCGCGACTGTGGCGGTCCCTCCCGTAAAGAAAGCCAGTCCAAGGAGAGCGGCAATCTTGCGCGCGCTGTGCCGTGCGCATGTTCAACTTCGCCAGGCGCGGGGGGGCGAACAATGGTGCGATGAGTTGCTGCGGATGGTGGGGAATGAGAAGGACATCGACGCGCTATTAGGGAAGGGAGAAGCCCTCCTTGCGCGTGAAGAATGGGAGGAGGCTGTACGGGCATTCGAGCGGGCGTGGGAGGCAAGCGGTGGCGGGAACAGAGAGGTGAGTAATTTTTTTTTAATATTCTCTTGCTTCCTGTGAAGGTGGAATTAACCGCCGAGAACCATCAGATCCATGCACGGTTATCCAAGGCGCAGCGCCTGTTGAAACAATCGAGGCATAAAGACTATTACAAGGTGCTTGGCCTCTCGCGAGACGCTGATGAGAAGACGATTAAGAAGGCATTGTGCGTCCCTTATAAACAGTCCTTGCTTCCTCGCTTAAGCATTTATTTTTGTTCGTTCGTTCCTCTATTTCCTTCCCACAGTCGCAAGGCCGCACTCTCTGCACATC
This sequence comes from Multifurca ochricompacta, assembly GCA_022496185.1. NCBI lineage: Eukaryota > Fungi > Basidiomycota > Agaricomycetes > Russulales > Russulaceae > Multifurca > Multifurca ochricompacta. The sequence continues at coordinate 17,729 of WTXG01000279.1, read as the reverse complement.
CAGATAAGGGTGGCAGTGAAGCAAAGATGGCAATCGTGAACGAAGCTTATGAAGTGTTGTCTAACCCTGAGCTGCGGCAACGATTCGATAATGGTGATGACCCGAACGACCCCATGCAAGGTCAAGGTGGACCCTTCCCTGGTGGTGGTGGACATTTCGCAGGTGGTCCCGGAGGACATCCATTCGCGCAGTTCTTCCAGCAAGCAGCAGGCAGTGGATTCCAGTTCCGCGCAGGTGGTGGTGGTGGTGGTGGTGGTCCTGGCGGGTTTTCGTTCCGTTTTCCGGGTGGTCGCCGTTGAGCCGGGCATGACGCACTGTCTCGCTATCACTACCTGTCTGCATTATTACTTACTGTATGTTTAGAGAAGTTCTTCTTGTTAGTCTTTGAAACTCCCCTTCCCTCAGACGAGACGCGCAGGAAGAGGAACAGGAACTGTATCCTAAATAACCCGCAATTCGCTCTGAGTTGGATTTACATCTAATCTAATCTAACCTAATGAAAACCGAGGATGACGCTTCTCCCACTCCCAACTCCCACTGGGTTCAATTCCGTCGATCATCATCTTGATCACCTTGATATTTTTCTTTTTTTTTTTTTCTGAGGAAACTCGATTAATAATAGTAAATAGACTTTCTAGCAGAAGTTAGAGAGTAAGAAACCTCTATCAGACGGGGTAACGCATAAGCAGAGAGAGCAATAGAACCTAACGTGTGTATATAAAAATAACGCCAAGTTGAAACCATTAAAAAAATGTCGACAACCCCCCCCTCCCCCCTCCTTCCCTCCCTCCCTACTCTCACTGAATGCATGCCGTGCGAGCGAGAATTGGGAGGCGGTGGGGTGGGGGGTTCTCCTTTTACGCTATTATAAAACAAGTATGTTCGCGCGCCCCCGCGGGTCACGGAATACTAATGACTCTCCGGTGTCGGAACAACAACGGGGTGTCGTTGATCCCAAAAAAAAGAAAAAAAGAAAAGCCCACAAAATGCCGCCTTGTCGATCGTAACGGAACGGATAAAACACACCACCGAGGGGGGGGGAGAGGGGGAGGGGGAGGGAGGGGAGCAATAGTTAAATTTACTACTACTACTAGATAATAATAATAATTGATTTCGACACACGCCCTATAAAAGAAAGAAAAGATCGTGCGGCTTATTGCTCTAGATACAAAAAGGGAGGTTGCGGTTGGGGTGAACTATTTATTACTATTATTATTATTATTATTTATTAAACGCGAGATGAGTTGCGGGTGGCGCCTCCTTCTATTATTTAATTTAATTGATTTATCCTTTTCGGTCCGGTCTCGAGAACATGCCCAGTTTGGAACTAAGACGAGTTTGGAAGTGGGGTGGGTTGGGCATGGGATTGTTGCCCAATTCCGGAAATGTGAGCACTTAAAAAAACCTGAGTGAGACCTGAGAAAGAGATAAATCTCTTCGGACCCGGTACAACGTAAAATGATCATCTATTCTTCTTTCCCTCTCCGCGTGTGAAAAGAATAGTAAAGGAGGGGGGAAAGGGGGAGGAGGGAGGGGGCTGTGGTTCCCCCCCCCTCCCCCCTCCCCCTTTCGAGTTCCGTACCCCTCGGACACAGAACATGGGAAAAAGGAAAAAGAAAACGCGTTACGGACCCAAAAAATACAAGAGCATATTTGGCATCATGAACACCACTCCAATACTTATCTCACCCCAAGCGCAGCAGCAGCAGCAGCAGTAGGTATCTTCGGGAACAATATCTCATTTGCTTCAAGAACGGCCCGAGCTTCCCCTGCGCTCGCGCTCGGACCGTCGTCAAACCTCTGGAATCCAAGCGCACAAAGGCCAATAGCTTCCCCCTGTGCGTCTACCTGTCTACCTCGATCCAGGAAGCGGGATTCTCCCTCTCCGCCTGGGAAATCACTGATGGAATGGATGTATATTGAGTGACATGCTCCTAATGATGGGGAAACCTTTTTTTTTTTTGACAAAAACTTACGGAGCAGGAAGACCATGGTTAAAGTGCTCTCGCTGATCACGAAGATACTCGGCGCTGTGGGAAACGAATTTTTTTTAAAAAAGTTCAAGAATGAAGAGATGCGAGGGGAAACAGGAAACAGGAAAGAATAAACTCACTTCTGGACGGTGAGGGGAACAGCTGGAATGTACAATACGGAAGAATCGTTTTGACCCCCATGAAAACCTTCTACCGCATGTATGAGATCACAATGCCCTAAGAGCGGATCGACATTAGTCAAATAGTCACTAAACGTAGAGAAATCGATCCACAATAGATTTGGTCCCCCGGTTCAACGCGCGGGACAGACACCACAGTACGTGAGAGCTCCAAGTGCGGGTGCGTACTCTCTTTCAACTCCTGTATCTTGCCCATCTGTGAACCTGGAAAAGCCGTACTCTCGAGGTCGACGACCCAGTCGTCAAGTCCGGAAGACGAGGTACGAGGGTTGAAGAACGGCCGCAGCATCAGATACGCCGTCGCTACCTTGAGCAATGGTACGACACGTAGGGTCCCCTCACCAGGACCAGTCGCCGACATCGATGTCCAACCTTGCCAGGGACGGAAAACGGAACATTGGTTCCTGCACGAGAAAAAAGAAGGGGGAGGGGGGAGGGGGGGCAAGATGAATGGGTTGTCAGAGTCCAAAAAATCTCATTAGGATAGTTGGACCGGGAGGGGTAAATCTCCTCACGGTGCATCATAGAGATCCTGACAAGCGTGGAGACGAGGGGCCGCATCAAACGGGTCATGTTCGCGCCAGCGCCCAGTCAAGATAGCCCCAAAGCATGCGCGGTAGCCAGGATCCTCCCAGCGCTCGAGAGAGCCCCCATCTATATGAGGGCTAAGCCCGAACGAACGGTCGCCGGGTAGGCGTATCCGGAATCGGTCATAATAACTAATAGGGGTACCCAAACTCAGCTTTGCCTCTGGGTCCGAAGAATGCCACAGCTGCAGGAGGGCACGCTGTGTTTGAAGAAGTGCGGGATGTGTCCGTGCGCGGGTCTGCGCCCGTGAGTTTAGATCTCGAACACTTGGATGTTTCCATCAGGGTAGCCTGTAACAGGAATAAATATTAAATACATCCGATCAATAAATCCCGACACTTGTATATGGTTTTTGGAAAGTCGTGAACTGACCGACCTACCTTTGACCTTGTCACCGTTCAAAGCGATGTAATCCATCAATGATCGTTTCCAATCAAGAGCTTCCTTGGAAGGGGAAAAAAAAGGAGGATTTAAACCAACTGGATAAACGAGGGTAATTGTAATGTAATATTCTTTTCCTGACCTCTCTGGGAACGCCGCCCCGGACGATCACTACGCCTGATCTTCTGATTTCTGAGATCTGCTCTTTGGATAATCCTTTTTTCAGGTCAGAGAAGTGTACGGATGGTATAATCTATAAAGTACAGCGGGTCAGAGCAAGCAGCAACGTACATCGATCACGGCAAGCCTCGGAAAAAAAAAATTTACATCTTTCCCTTTCACGGCGACTTCTTCGACCGCACCACGTAACTCGTCGAGAACGTCGCGCCAGCTTTGTACAAGCGAATCCGTCCATATATCTTTCTTGAGGTCGGCAAATCGTGGAGGCAGATTTGGGTCACTGCCCGATAGAGAGGGGAAGATCGACGCAACTGAGCCTTCTTCCTTGGGCTTACGGGTAGTAGTCTGGGTGGAGGTCATCATCATCATACATCTTCGAGTCGTCGTCGTTGTTGTCGTTCTGAGTGCGACCAGCCGATAGGCGCATGGCGACCACGTTCCGACGTCGTGGAAGTGAAGACGTGAAGCACGAGGTATGCGAAGCATCTTGATGAGCGGTGTGCGTGTGTGTATGTGTTTGGTTTGCTCGTCGTCGTAGATGAAGATCAAAAGGATCGAGTTATTATAAATATATATATATATAATTATGTATTAATTCTTTTAAAGCTTTTTACGTTGTAGTCACAAAGTCACACAAGTCACAGAAATCCAAGTTTTTGGTTTTCTTTATTATTTATTTACTGATCACAAGAGATACGAGAAACGAGGAGTAACAACTGTACAGCACCAGACTGCTGCTTGTTAACACGAAGCTTCTCAGAATTCAGAACAGCATGCATGCAACCAACTTCTGGTTATGCTGGTGTCTGTGCGTCAAGATCTTATATTACTCGTAAAATGTGATCGGCGTGGACGGCACGTGTATGAAGGGTCTGCACAGCACAGCACAGAAGAAGGAAGAAGGAAGAAGGAAGAAGAAGAAGAAGAGAGCTTCGAAACAGCAGCGCTTTATTATTATTTCAATTTACGACAATCGTTTCCCGGAGGAGAGTGCAGCACGGGGGAGGAGGAGGAGGGGGGGGGAGGGGGTGAAGTGCGCCAAACTGGTTATAATTCTCTGATATTAATTTTGGAATAAAACAACATTGCCAACCCCGTCCACTCGGGTTTGCGCGCTCTCTCTCTCTCACTCTTCCTTTCTCGATCTTTTCTTTTGTTTCAATCTGATGGGCGTGGGTGGGTGGGTGGATGATAATAATAATAATATCCAAAGACGGGTGTATGTATTCCTCACAAGCCCCCCCGAAAAAGGAACTACCAACTGATCATCAGAAAATGACAGACAGAGAGGGAAGGAAGGAGGAGTTATGATCTCTAGGCAAGCGAACAAAGTCAAAATCAAAAAGTTGATTCCATCCCAAGGACGCTGAGAGATCACGATGATGGTTCCCTACCTCCCTCCCCCTTGCGTTGTAAGAAAAAAAAAAACAAACATCCGAGATAGAGACCACATGCTTGCATGTCATGCGTCACGGAAAAGCGTTCCGCGGCTACTTGGAATGGGAAAGACAAGACGGCATAGCTCGGATGTGTGTCTATGTACGGGTTGACACCCAGCCGGGTCAAAGCGCGGCAGGGGCTATCATCCATACCACATATCAAATAATAATAATTCAAACCTCCCTCGTACCTACTACGCCCACACGCCCACCATGGTTTGCGTTTTTCGACAACGGTCGTTAACGAACCAAGGGGTTTCATTATCGGAAGTAGTCACATGTAGGCGTGTCTTGGCGCGCAAGGTCAGGGGTGGGGGTGGAAAGAGAGAGAGGGTTCACCGATTTTCCGTGGATGGAACCCAATAGAAAAAAAAAAAAAAAGAGGGGATTTTTTTTAAATCTCTCTCTCTCTGGTTCTTACACAAATTTCTCCAAAAACTTGCAATGCAACAGACAAGGCCAATATGAGAAGTAAGAGAGAGAGAGAGGAGGGGGGGGGGTATAAAAAAAATCTTTATTTTAATTTTTTAATTTTTTAATTATGTTGATGTCGTTGAAGACGAACGCGAACTCTCGTCTCCCCCCCCCCCTTCCGTGTCGGGTTTGTCGGCCGGTTGTCAACGGCGGTTGGCCAGGGCCGGTGGAGTTATGTATGAATGAATATGAATAAAATAAACAAAACAATGCGGCCGGGTGGAGGGAGTGGGGGGGGGAAATTATTAAATCTTTGACCGCGGGGCTTGCCGTATCGGCGACATGTGTCTACCGGAGGGGGGGGGATGACTCCACACCCCCAACCACACAAAAACATAAATCAAAGTTTTTTTGTGAAGAGAGACAGACCCCTTGTTTATCGTTATGTGGCGGCGGGGAAGCTCAGTTACGCGCACGGGCGGGCGCGCACACCGCACGCGCCCATTATTTATTTATTTATTTTCGCCAAATTGGTGGGTTATGTTATGATTTCAATGGAATGGGATGATCATGACCAAAACCCCAACTTCTCCCTCCCCCCGATTCAGTCACCCCATTGGATAGATGGGGGGTGATAGTGATGGTGATGGTGGTGGTGGTGGTGGTTTAATATAATTTAAAGAAACACAGTCCCCCATGCATCACAACTAACACGCCTCTTTTGAATTTTCTTTTATTTTTCTTCCTTTAAAAAACCTCAACAAAGCAAAGCAAGTAGGATTCGATTCGGGTCCTTTACTGTTGTTCGTCTCACCCATTTGTGACCCGAGCCGTGCGGGGGCGGGGGCCCCATTCAGATCTTTTGTCTCTCTCGGACACCCCCCTCTCGTAGAATCCATCCACAAAAAAAAAGAAAAGAATTTTGCATTATGTACAACAACCCATATTTCTAGAGATTGAGATGAGATCAAGTCGTGCAAAAAAATATTCATTTTTTTCGATCCAAAAAAAAAAAAAGAAAACTCCTAGGGAATCTCCAACCGTTTCGTTGTTGTTTGCATGGATTAAAAAATTGTCGCACACACAAACACACACAGATGTAAAAGAACATAAATCTACGAAGAACGGCTACAGTACAGGAGCCAAGGCGGGCATTCAACACCTGCACAACAAAAAAAAAACATGAGCACAACATCTTGATGATGGGGAAGAGGGGTAGGTGGGGGCGGGTATCCCAGAAAACAGAAAAAAAAAAAGAAGAAAAAACAAAAGGGTCAAAAACAAACAACACAAGGATAATAAAATAGTTCTTTTTTTTTTTTTTTGTGTGTGTGAGTGGTACTTTATACGGCTTCAATTTCACGCTTCACCCACGGGGTTATTGCGGGTTTGCCACTACTGGCTTCAGCCGCGTCAACTGCCGCAAGCAAGTCTGCTTCCGCGTCATCTGCCTCATCCTCCGCTTCTGGATCTCCCTCAGCATCACTCTCTCCCTCCCCACTAGTAGAAAGGCGAAAAGGTAAAGGTGGGAGTTTAGAAGTTGTTGTTGATAATTGGGGAGCTTGCGACGACCCATTCCGCTGAGAATGTGTTGAAGGGGGGAGAAGGGGGGAACGGCTACGAGAGCGAGAGGACGGTACAGAATGCGCAGCAGCATCTCCTTTGGGAGGTCTGGTGGCAGTGAGAGAAGAAGATGCGTTACTGCGCGGTGAGGCAGCTTCTCGTTCCCGTTCCCGTTCACGAGGGTCGGATGGACCTCGATACGGTTGTAGATGTTGTTGAGAAGGAGGTGGGTGAGAAACAACCACAGTATCCGTACGGCTGATTGAGCGGTCTGAACCCTGCGAGGTGGACGCCGCATGCACGTGTTCGCGTTCTTGGACGGGTGCGTGGGTGCGGGGATGCACAAATGCTGGAGTCTGGGAATGAGGGTCAAGCGTGCTCCGTTTCTCTACTCGCTTCATTTTCTTGCGGCAGCGGTCACAAACAGTCCCTGGACCTTCAGGTCCAGGACCCCATTTCTCAACGCACTTCCCGTCTTTATACCTCCCTGGAAGGCCACACTGCCGACAAATACGTTGCCCTTTGTCGTTCACAGCTGGGAAACCACCAGGGGGTAAAGAAGGGAGACTGGCGGACCCCACGATTGACCGAGCTGAAGGGGCGGTAGAGGCGGAAGGTGTACCATCTAAAAAAATGAATCTGTCATCAACTTGGGAAGGGAAAAAAAATTTGGGTTGTTTGTATGAGCAGCTCCCTTACCACTAGTGCTAGCCTTGGTCCTTTTTCCTGGTGGGCCTGTGACAGGAGGAGCGAAAATGTGGGTCTGCAAGGTCTGATACTGGCCCTGGGGCTGGGGGTGTGGCTGAGGCTGGGGCTGAGGCTGAGGTTGAGGCTGGGGGGGCTGAAGCTGAGGCTGGGTAGCAGGTGCGATAGCAGGAGATTGTGGTATCGTGTCCCGACGAATGTTGTGATGTCCCCGATAGTCAGGTGAACGAGAGTGCCGAATGGAGGGCACGGGACGATAATATGGGGGGGCGGCATATGCATGGCTAGGTTGAGGGGACGACGGGGAGGCACGATTATTGTCTGTGGCTTCAAGTAATAATTCACCCAATGATATGGATGAGCTTCTACTGCGTGTGGGGGAAAGGGAAAGAGATGGTGACTGATCCTGACGGTCAAGACGGCGGCCGCGTGAGGGTAATTGCTGTACAGGGTAGGCAGGATGAAGGTGATGATTCACATCAGGGCTGGTGTATGAGGGTGGGGGATGTGCGTGTATGCGTGAGGACTGAGAAGCAAGGGATCAACATGCAGCACGCGATGAACGTGTGGGCGGATACGTACCTCAATAGGATGGCGGGTGCTGCGGTCTACACGGATGCGTTTGGGAGGGCGGGCGTCTTCGATGCTGTCATCGCGATGACGCACTCGAGCGGGAAGGCCGGGAAGTGGTGGGGGGTGGTGGGGGTGGTTGTTGGGAGGGGAAAGTAGGGTAAGTATGTGAAGCGGCTAATGGAGCGCGGGGGGCCAAGTGGTGGGAGCGGCGGGGTTGATATGCGGGATGGGGATTGAAAGATGGCTTGGTAGTGGAAGCATCACGAAGGAGCTGAGAGAACTGAGAGCGAGCGTCTGAAAGGTGGACCTCAGAAGCCTGTAAATAGCGGTCGAGGTCTAACCAGGCTTCGGATATTGTACGCAAGCGAGAATCTGCAGCCTCACGCGCAGCCTTCTCATTCTCTAAGCGTGATTGGAGGTCCAATATCGTCCTGACGGCAGGTTCCGGGAAGGCAGAGAGCGGAGGTGAAGAAGAAGAAGGATCACCGGTAACGGATACAGAAGCGGTTGAAGGTTTGAGGAGAGCGAGAGTCTGTTCTGTACGCTCATAACGGGCTCTGGCAGCGGCGAGATCTTTGGATAAGGTCTCATTGTCAGCGAGGACGGTTGAGAGGATGTGAGCTAGCTGAGAGGGGGAACTGTTGGAGTGAGAGTGAGAATGAGAATTGGTATTATTACTGCTACTGTTAGTATTATTTATAAGCTGGGGAGGGGGAGCTGGGGAATGGGACATGGGAGAGCGAGAGGGGCGAAGCGTAAGTGCATGACGGATGGATTCGTCTGAAGGATATAAGTATTCGAGGTTCCGGTGTGGCGGGCGGCGGCTGTTGCGGCGCGGCGATGCAAAAAATGCTCGATGCGCGCGCGTGTTTGGACCCCCCGAGGAGCGCTAGCCTTTACCTTTTTCGGTCAGGTCAATGATATTTTTTATTCGGGATTTTAAAGAAAAATAAAAAAGGAAAATGAACACCATCGCCATCGCCATCGCCAGGAACGGAACTCACCGGCACCGGGGGACCCCCAGAATTAATTTATTCCCCCCTTCCCTTACCATTACCCCCCCTCCTCGGGAGTTCCCCTGACACTCTACCACCGATCTCACCAAGGGCCACAGAAAAATAAACCACACCCCGCACCCGCACCCGCACAGCAGTTAAGTTTTGTTGTGTTCACTCATCGTTCTCATTCGAATCTCGGGAAAGAAGAATAAACTAACGCGTCACAATAACAAAACAAGAGGAGGAAACAAGAGAACAAAGGAACAAAATCATTATGCGCGCCCAGCCACAAAGTCTCGTATCGAATCCCCACAAGACCCCCCCCAACATCATTCAATAAATATTATTATCTATCATATCATTATTATTATTATCATCATCATCATCATCATCATCACAGTCATTCACTTGTCAAGAGTAAATCGCGCTCAGGGCGTCCTGTCGCCTATTTTCTCTTCCCATTTCCCAATTTGACTCCTCCTTAAATGGCGCTCCCCTCAATCTCCCCCTTTGCGCGTACCGCCTGTGATGATGATGATATACATTTGTTCTCCCCCGCCCGGCCTTCTCCCCTCACCGCCCACTGGCTCCACCTTCGCCGAGATCACCATGAACCGATTCCATCTTCTCACCTCTCAACCCAACCCACCAACCACCTCTTTTTTATCCAACTTAACTATAACATGCGCATGCGCACACGCTCACTCTCTTTTTTGATCTTCCAATCTCCCGCTCACCGGCTACATCACTCTTTTTTACACTTTGCCCTCCTCACCCACCCCCCCCCCCTTCCCCCTTCTCCCCCCTCCTCCTTCTGCAACAAGCCACTACAATTTAATGTCCCATCTTGAACCCACTCTCATTGCAAGCGAGCGCCTTTAAATCTAATACCGTTCTCGTTCCCATTCCCACTGTATGCCACCAGGCATCCATGTGCTCGCGCCACCTGCCGCGAAGCCAGCCACTAATCAAACCTCCCCTTCTCCCTCCCCCTTCCTTCCCCCCCCCTCCCAAGCTTATGCTGTACGTTAAGGCCTCGCTGGCATTCTCATTAAGGCCAAAAAAAAACCTCCTCATTTCGGTCCCGGGCTTGTCATTCTCATCCGCAAAAAAAGAACTTTAGCCTTCGGTAGCTCTCTCCATGTGCTTTAACCGCAACTGTCGCGGAGTTTTGGGGGTCCTTCCCCACTTCACACTGCGCATCCATCCTATTGCCAGTCGGGGATGTGGGCATGGGCGCCGCGGCATCAGTCCAAATTATGATGATGTTTGCCACCCTCGGAGGGGGCGGCTCACCGTCCGAGGAACCCGGCACCTTGCGTTTTTTTGCGACGCGCGTCTGCTGAACATCGACATAACGCATGCCCTGTCGAACCGAGACGGTGGCTTCACCACGCCGCATCCGCAAGGCGCACCGTGCGCCATCCACGCGTGGCGCCTTTCCTTGTCCGGCTCCTTCCCCCCTTCTTTTCTTTTCCAAATTCGGCTATTACGGCCGCGGCCCGCCCCGCCGTTGTCTTTTGGCCGCCCAATCCCGCGGTAGCGCGCTGAACCCACCTGATCATCTTGATGCCCTAGCGACCGCCCCCTTCCGCACCTCGGTCAGTCATCCGGCCGTCACGTCACCCAAGCGTCTGTTCACATTTTCATCGCGCCACGAGCGTCGCTTCCATGCAAATGCATTTGCCGCCCCTTGCCCGTGGCCCTAATTCGGTATCCTACTCTCTCACACGGAACAGCACGGCAACCACACCGGTTCCTGCGTGGTATCAATTGACCGACCCTCGTCTCTACCCTAATTGGTCAAAAGAACTGTATGCGTACCCTCCCGCAGGCACACCTATGTGGCTGGTCCGTGCCACGTCACAAGGTGGGAAGGGGAGGGGAGATGGTGGGAGGGGGGAAAGCGCCGCATCACCGCACCGCACCCCTCAGCGCACCCGACATGACAACGTTGTTGTGTGATTTCGTATAGTAGGAAACGGAAGTTCCTTGTTCCTTATTCTCTCTCCAGTTCGAAGGAGGAGGAGGAGGGGGGGGGAAAGGAAAAGCCACTAGATCGGGAATTGCTTGCCTCGCGTCCGCGGTGCGGACGATTCAGGTGGGCCGTGCCTATCGATAGCGGTGTGGGGTGCGTCGCCCGCGTGCGCTGGGCTTCCCGCCATCCCACACACGCTGATGACGACCAATGGCGGCGCAACGATGGTCGGCTCCTCCCCTTGAGTTATCAACGTCAATTGGTTCCAGCCAAACGCCTGGTGGTTGTTTCCGCAGCATGCCTGCGTCATCTCCGTTCCCTCCCTCCCTCTCTCCCTCCCTCCGTTCCCCCCAGCCCCCCCTTCTCAGTCCGCGTGCGCGCCACGTCTGCGCTGCGCGCTCGAGGCAAACGTGCATCTGCGGAGCTTTACGGCGCGCCAAGACTCGAATGGTTGAATCATCATCATTCACGGGTGCGGAAATCTGCGTTTTGTACACGCGGCCGTGAGGGAAGGGCGCTCATCAAATAAACTGTTGATGGCTGGGTTTTGTTCCCCCTCCACCCCCTCTCTCTCCCCAAGAAATCATAATATGTCCGACCTTTTTTTTTTTTGGTGCAGATTCGAGGGGAAAGATTCAGATTGAGGCTGAGGGAACTTGGCCTTTCTGAGGCTTTATTGGCCACAGCCCTTCGCAACATTCTTTTGATTTGATGTGCAATAATGAGGGACCGTGGTAGACACATCCCATATTTGAATTGAACCAAGGTGAGAGGGGAAGGGGAAGGGGAAGGGATAAGTGAGATTTTAGAGTAGAGTGAAATGAATTGAATTGAATTGAATTGGAACATGACGAAACACACATCACATACAACATACAATACCCTCCGGAGGTTACCGAAGAGGTTAACTAAAAAAAAACAAAAGTGCTCCTTTTTTTGTTTTGTTTTTTGAGACCACGAGTTTGGGCAACATGATGATACCTCGAAGTGGCTCTGACTGACGCGTAACTACTGCCCACCTGAAGAGTGAAGACCCTAATCTAAATGGCAGAGGGGATGGAAGTATATAGTTTTTTTTTCGTGTTTTGAGGGAGAAAGAACAAACAAACAAATAAAAAAAACACATGCAACGATGGAGGGGAGGGTGTTTGCTTTTTAAAAAGAAAAAGAGAGAAAATTGTGCCACAAATCAGTAAGCAAAGGGTTAACGAGGCTGAGTCGAGTTATGGACCGAAACGATGGGAGGGCGGGGGGAGGGGGGGTTGGATTGAAAGTGGGTGGCGTTGGTTGAAGAGAACTTGAGGCAGACGCATTGTTGAAAAGACCGCTCCGCTCCCTTCCCCCCCCCCCACAAAAGAAGATCCCAAGAACCAATCCAGCGTGAGGGGGGGATGGGGGGGGTTAAAATTTCAAAAGGTTCGTCGGTCGATAAAATTTAAAATAAAGGCCTCTGCAAATGGCGTAGTAAGAACGGCCTCTCGGCCATAGTAGTAGGTGGATGGATGGATGGATGACAGAGACACCCCCCCCCAGCACTCACCCACCCGCACCCAACCCTTTTCTCGGAAGCACAATTTGTTTTTGTTGTATGTCATTGACAGCTACAACGGTGATTATAGAAGCACAAAGAAACAGTTATTATTATTATTATCTCATGGCGCGCGAATCCTCTTTACAAGTCCCCCCCCCCTTCTCTCCACCCCCGAACAGGTGTTCTTAGCGTTCTTGAAAGAAAAAGAAGAAAGAAAAAAAAAAAATTCTGACAACTGACGAGACACGGACTTAACTACCGCGGAAGAGAGGGGTGGGGGGAATACGGTGTCACATCATCATTAAAGTCCCAGGGAAATGATCGTATTGTTACTGTTGAATGGGAATTCGAAGAAAGCGGGACCGGCGACTGTGGTTGAGTCGTCTGCCACAGTAGAATTGTTCGTGATGACGACATAGGCAAAGCCCCGTAACGTTATTGGGATAATCACGGTGAAATTTCGGTCAAGGGGGATGAAGGTAGGGGGGATACCATTGAGAAAGGCGACAAAGAGTCCGGTTCCGTCCGAAGGTTGCCCAGAATAACTGAGCGTCACGTTTTGGCCCGGCAAGGCGTTGGCAGGGTTCGCGATTAGCTGTGGGTTCGCCTTAACGGGTATGGCAGTATTATTTTTTGGACAGTTAGAAATCAACGGGGAGATGAGAGTGAAAACTTGGTTGAGGTCAAGTGGCGTCTGCGTAGTTTGACGTCAAGTCAATGACGCAAGCAATTAGGAGAGAGAAGAAGGAGAAAGGCCGAACTTTACCTCGTAAGCTGTAGACCAGGGGTTCCCTCCACGAACGCCGTTGTTAACCCAAGTCGACTGATGCGCCTCCGTGCGAGGATACTCGCAGAGAAAACGCGGAGGGTCTGCGAAAGGATGTGAGTAATGACTGATCTGAAAAGAGAACATAACATACGAATGGGAAGGGAGCGGGGTTACCTTATTTTTTATGTAAACGCTTGACCCAATGTAAGCTGAAGTCGCTATCGCCTCCAACATATCACTTGTAGCGACAAATTGAGTAGCATTCGGCGTCCCGCTGGCGATTCATATAAGCAAACTTGCCCGATCAGGGAATTAAAATTGATACGTACAAGTTATATGAGCATGCTTGCACGGACTGGTTTCCAAGAATAGTAGTAAGATTCGTGACATAAGTTAGCTCGTGTTGAGCAATTTGGTCGTAAAATCCCCTAACGGACGTGTTGAAACCGCGATCGGTGAAGTTGAGGGGACTGATGCTACCTAAAATATTGGTGTAAAAAGCACTACGAAGAAGCTCCAAAGTCAGCGCAAAATTGAGAATATCAACATCTGATCCATTTTCCGTCATGAGCATGTGAGGTATAGAGAGAAAAATGAAGAACGAAAGCCTACGGACCTGTGATATTCGCATGTGGCCCAGTAGGTTGATGGTCCCAAAGCTCCGAGTCCCGTTTAGTAGGAACGGCCGACGCCTGTATAACGATGGCAAAGAGGGGTACGAGTATGAGTTTGAGTTTGAACAACAACATAATAAATATTAACGCGTCGACGCCGTCGTTAAGATCAACGATAAGACTAGGGGCGGAAAAGAAATGTAGTTCTTTTTATACCGCAGGAAATACCATAGGAGCGTAAAATATGTAAATGCGTCAGAGGGTCCCTGCGCTCCATTACCAAGTGGAGGGAACCGTCCGTCACCTTCGCCTTAGCATTCTTAGCATCGGCGGTAAAAGATAGGGGGCGTACCGTCTTCCTTCCTTCAAGGCATCCTCCCCCCGCCGGGATGTCTAAGGTAAAGGTAAGAGAGCTAATCTCAAATACTGCGGCGGGAAAACCTCTATGGGGTGAATGAACATATTGAACAACACAGAGGACGGTCTCAAAGGACAATAGGGGGGGGGGGGGGGGAAGCGGTTACACCACATTACACCACATTCTGAGTAAGCGGGTGTATGCGCAGTGCTTCCCCCGCGTGTGCGTAACTTGTATTACACACAGACACATGTGCAGAACTGACTGGAGAGGCATGGCGGGGCGGAGAGAGGAGAAAAGACAAGCTGGACCAAGAAAAGAAACCCCCCAGAACTCAGACTCATCGGGCCTGCTGCTTCGTTCTTCACCTTTGGCAGGTTGGAACAAGGCTAGATGGGAGTCGAACACTCGGACTCGAAATTCACATTTTGGAGAGAAGGGTGATCTGCGCTAGGAGGCATATCTCGCATAGCACGCCTAGGCAAACGCAGGTCGGAAGCGTAGAAGAAGAAGTAGACATCTCGGTCCTGGTGCTCGGTACAAGTTGAGTCTTTTTTTTTTTAAGAATGGGCGCTCCGTACATTTGCATTTTGCATTTGCGGGCTGGCCGCTTTCATCGTGCAAGTGTGCAAGATTGACCGTGGTTCACAGATGTCTGATGATTTCATATCCGACTTTGAGGCTGATGCCTCGAGAGCCGTTTGTGTCGTTGTTTGGAAGGGGAAACGGGCAACCGGGGCAAACACACCCTTTGCCGGGCCAGACCCCAACCTCTCGGAACGGAACGAACCGAGTTCTGTACACTACACCACACACACACACCCACATCCATCGATCAAGCGGTGTCAAGTTTATTTCCCCCCCCCTCCTCCCCCCAAATCTCGCTGCGGTTGCATATACAACAGTGATCGCAGTTCCCCAGTTGTCCTGCAGGGTGGTTCTACAATATGGAGTTCGAGGTTCTCGCCTTTGCCATACGACGCGTGCCCGCGTCTCTAGAATGAAGCTTGCCCGTGAGTCGACAATGCGCGTCTGTCAATGCATAAAGTATCTAGACACAACTCAGATCATTGCCTAGATGGTGTGACGCTTCTACCCACGTTTATGCCAGTCGCGACGCAGGCAGCTATCAAGGGCCTAACGCCCCAGCAAGTAGAAGGACTCGGCATCACCTTAATCCTCAACAATACGTATCACCTTAATCTGCGACCTGGGATCAAAGTTCTGCGAGAAGTCGGAGGTGCGCATCAACTTCAGGGTTGGAACCATAACCTTCTTACGGTGCGCGGCCTGCTGGTCCTGGCCAAGGAAGAAAGGTCTTTCTGATACGTGGTCTAGGACAGCGGAGGTTTCCAGCTCGTATCACTTAGCAAGTTCACAAAAATAACAGAAGAAGGCGCTCTATTTGCGAGCCCATTCACTGGAGAGCCTACTATGCTAACGGTGTGTGAGATTTTGTCCCTCCAAACCGTCCACTCATTGCGTGTGCGTAGCCCGAGGAGAGTATATCAATACAACACGCCATCGGGGCCGACATTATCATGCAGCTCGACGACGTTGGTGAGTCCTATGATTTACTTCTCTCCTAAGGGGTCGAAGTTCCTCGCTGACTCTCGAAAGTATCAAGTTTGACTGTTGGCCCAAGGGTTGGTGAAGCGATGCGGCGGTCTGTTCGTTGGCTCGATCGTTGCATCGATTTCCATGATAAGTCTGGGAGGAATAAGGCTCAGAACTTATTCGCCATCGTTCAAGGAGGACTCGACTCCTCCTTACGAGATGAATGCCTAGATGAAATGATCAAGCGACGCAAGAAAGTCGCTGGGTACGCTATTGGAGGGCTCAGTGGAGGAGAGGAAAAAGGCATGTCATTAATCCCAACGCCTCTACACCTGCGTTGAAAGAAAATGTGCTACATCAGATATCTTTTGGAGAATGTGAGTCTCTCACTTTGTCTGTCTGTCTGTCTGTCGTTTCGTGTACTTACTTACCCTTTTATGTAGCATTAGCCAATGCGCAGAGAAGCTTCCTGCAGACAGTGAGGTCAACGCTGCTTGTTGACGGTATAAATGCTGATTTTGAACAGAACCTAGGTATTCGATGGGTATAGGATTCGCTGAAGGTATGTTGGGGCGGGTATTCTACGGCTGTAGCTTAGTCCTACCAGATCTACTCGTATGTGTTGCGCTGGGAGTCGATATGGTAGGTCTGAGCAAACACAAACTTTTGAAAGTCTTAGTCTTACAAGGGTCTCAACTTTATCACCTAGGCCGACTGTGTTTTCCCGACGAGAACAGCTCGGTTTGGCGTGGCGCTCACCTTCAAAGGGCCTTTGAACCTCAGTAGAGTTTTTTTCAGCTCTCTCGACCGTGTACCCCTTTTAATCTTCGGCTTGTGTCAGAATTGGGGAAGCATGCGAAAGATTTGAATCCCATTGATCCTACCTGCCCATGCCCGACCTGCAGCAATGGAGTGTCGAGAGCGATTTTACATCATACGGCCACGCACGAAACGGCTGCGGCACACGGTGGGTAGTTCCCGTGTTGTGTTTGATGATAGATTTACACGCACACGCCCATGTAGCTATCACGTTGCACAACCTCACTTTCCAAGCGCGTGTTATGGGCCAAGCACGGGACGCCATTATGAAGGGCACATTTCCTACATACCTCCGTGGATTCTTCGAGAACTATTTTGGGGATGCGGGTTATCCTGAGTGGTGTGTCAATGCTCTGCAGAGCGTTGGGGTCGACTTGCTCGAAGGAAACCCGGAAGCAAAGATTGTGAAGGGAGATGGTGCAAGGTGGGAGCACTCTCGTGCGGAGTGACACATTCTTTCTTTTCTTCTATTCTATAAGGTGGTCATCCACATTCGGTGGTGGGTGATCACGGGTGCTGCCTTCTTGTCTCACACACACATATATATATATATACACGTACGCAATAAAAGATTGAAAGATTGAGGAGATGGAAAGAAACCCAAAGTGAGGTAGTCAGTCAAATGTCCGGGTGCAAGTGAAAGGCACAGACAGCCCAAAATGGAAATGAGTCGGAGTCAGAGTGATTGGCTAGCGGAGGAGGGGAGAGGTGGGGAGAGGGTAAGGAGGGGAGACACAGCACACAGCATACAACATACAGCATACAGCATACAGCACAGAGACAGACAGAGAGGCTTAGAGCATTCAACAAACCACAGGGAGCACCCTCTCTCTCTTGTCGACACCAACACCAACGACACATACAACAACTACACACTTCACGTCATTATCATCTCCGGAGCGTCTCTTCATTCATTTATTTATTATTCTCTAACAACAACAACACATCTTTCTTCACTTTCGCCTCCGCGCGTTATCTTCGTCCCACTTCCTTACCCATCACTGTCTTGTTTAATGCCAAGCAAGGATCTTAATGAATCACCCTATCATACTTTCGACTCCCATTCAATTCTCGGTCAGTTTCAACCTT
>WTXG01000278.1:0-44969 GCA_022496185.1 Multifurca ochricompacta | reverse complement strand
TACGGATTTGGGAGACGGTGATGAGAAGGGGCGGAGGGGTGGTGATTCATCGGCGGGATGACGGTAGATCGGGTAACTTTTTTTGGGGGAGGGGATTTGTGTCGGTGTCAGCGTCAGTTGTCAGTGATGATTGTCTTGTAGTATCATGGATGGCAGCCAACTCGGAAAGGGGGAGGGGGAGGAGGAGGAGGAAAGGGTGTTCTCACTTGCCATCGGCATCGATCTCGCCTTCTACCGCTACCAGTCGTGGTACTTCACCGCCTGTATATATATATATAAATACGATGTTAAGTTGTCAAACGCATGGCGAGAAAAACGAAGCGACGGACCTCGATGATGCATGACATTCCATGCCACTTCTTTCTTCAAGTTCTCGAACGCGACATTTGCGAGCTCTGGGGGAAGGATATCCTCAACCAGGTACGTATCGCCTTCTCCGATTTTATCGCCCACACCTAATACTGGCACGAACACTTTCGAGTTACGAAATGAAGTGGCCCTGGGGGTGCTGCTAGTCGCGGTTTTCACGGTGTGATCATGATCACTAGCAACCTTACTCACCTACCGGGCGCCATGCGAGCCAGATATGAAGAACAGACAGCCAGGGTTTATCATAAAAACGAAATCGCCATTATTAATAATACCCAGAATCGAACGAATATAAACCCCAACATAGGATAATGCTACATCCGCGTTAGTGTCCGTATAAGTACAACAGAACTTGGAAAACAACAGGGATAGAACAAATAGATAAATAGATAGGATTTAGGGCAGAACCCGAAATTATGCCTCAGGACGCGAAAAATCCCTTCGCAATGGTTTCGAGCGGCAGAGGGGTTTTGCTTTTCCCTTGAGCTTTCGGCGTTTCGTGTTCGGCCCTTCTGCTTTTGTCTGAGGAGTGGAAGAGTCCTCCTCATCTAGATCTGAATGGCCAGTGGGGTCGTAACCGAAGAACTCACGATCCGGTACGTCGTCAAGGTGAGTCCGAAAACCCGCATTGCGACGCATGCGCACGCGCTCGGAGGGTGTTGGCAAGGGCTCGTTCGGAGCCACAATAAAGGGGTATCGCTCCTCATCGGGACGCTCACTATACTGCGCGAGTGCGGTAAATTCGCGCCCATGGACGCGCTTTGCTACCTCACTCATGGAGAGCCAACCGACCTTGATAAGCCTGAAAAGTGACTTTGCCACTCAAGGCGCCGTGGTTCTTCTCGGGGTTGCGCATGTGCCAGTCAGTGGCAATAAGTGAGGGCAGAGGGTCGAAAACTTCAGGGGCTTTGCTCGAGGAAGGGACGGGTTCATATGCAAAGTCGCGCACTTTGATACCTTCAGCTTGGAGACTCTTGATGTGCTCTTCAGGAGTTGGCTCTACATATTCGAGGTCGAGGGCGATTTCTGTTGGAGCTGGCGAGTTGAGCTCAGGGGTCATGGAGGAAGACGATTCGGAGGTAGTCGAAGGGGTAGTATCGATGGGAGACAGGGTGAAGATAGCCCGCCTCGACGTAGGTTTAGAAGCTGTTGATAGAATAGCAGAGCTGGTAGATGATGATGAAATAGGGGTAGGGGGGGTACTTGAGGTTGCTGACTGGACCCTCGTTGTGGGATGAGGGACAGGATCAGGTGTGTCGTCGTGGCGGCGCTTTCCCAACGATGTAGGACGGTTGATTGAAGGGGAGGGTGTTATAATAGTAGGAAGGGAGGACGTAGTAGCGACGGCAGACTTGTTGACACCAGTCATCATGACGTCTTCCTCATCGAGAGGACGTGACAAAGGCAAACCAGTCGTGTTTCCAAACGTTGTAGAGGCATGATTAAAGGGCAGTTGTGATGTTTGTCAAGTGTCGCGGATTGGATTGATTCGTTGCTGGGGGACAAGAAGGGGATCAATGTCACTCGTTCAGGCAGTTGAGAGCGTGAGTTGCAATATAAATATAATAGCCAACACGCTTTGTTATTGTGGTAGTGTGAAGAAAACAGCCACAGCCACAATAATGGAATGGTAGCGATGGTCACAATGTCGAAACAACCGATCAAAAAAGAAAGATAGAAAACAAAAACAAAAGCAAAAAAAAAGTGAAGCGCACGAATGGCCACAGAAACAAAGTCCAAACGACCAAGGTCCAATTGAAAAGGAGGCCAACTGGAATTGTGACTGTGACTGGGACTGAGACTGGGAGGTGATGATTGACGATTGAGAAGGAGATGAGGGGTGACTTTATATAACCATATTGATGCCACGTGGCGGCTATGCCCATGTGTCATCCCATCATTTCTATAAATGGAATATTTCGGCTCCGGTGGTCCGAGTCCGACCAACTGGATTCGGATCCGTCCGGAAGGGATCCGAGAAACAAGAACACGAAGAAATAAATAATATAATATGAAATCAGCAATAACTCGAATACCGATACACCGATAAATGAAAGTGACGAACGAATAAAAAAAACACGCGCAGAATGTGCGGCTCTTATCCCCAAGGAACATCACGCGCGCGCCAAATCCGTGACTCGCCAGGGAAAACGCCCACGAGGTACCTTGTGAGGTCCTGTTCTGCACAACCCAAACTCGGTACGAACAAAGGAAGAGTGGGTACATCCCAGATCACCAGATACTAGACATTTCGAATTCCCGGAACCAGGTATTTCGGTACCTATCAGCAACATGCACCCTCACCCTCGCCTCTAATTGTAGTCTCCATGACACATCAGGATTCATTAACTCTACGACAAACATGATGTATCATCCTTCGACAACCAAAGGAATGCTAGGCCTTACGTGAGCCCGAGAGAAAAGAGCTGAAAAAAGCACTCGTACCTACCACCACTCAAACGAGAGGACGGAGACAAAGGTGGTGCTCCCGCTCGAGATGGAGGTCATCACAATGTCTCGTACACTCGGATATCTCCCGCACGTCTGCTATGGCTCTAGTTCTACCGGAAAACCCTCTTCCTTCCACGCCTTGAACCCGCCGATGACATCTGTTGCATTCATAGCCCGATGTCCTGCAGCGCAGCTGCAGCCAAGGAGCTCGTGTAACCCTCTTGGCAAATGACAATCACTCTCAAGTCATATCGGGTTGCGATTTCCAGTCGCCCATCCAACGACCGCGGATCAAATCGCCACTCGAGCACATTGCGTTCTATAACCATCGCACCAGGGATCTGTCCATACTTTGCGCGCTGAGCCGCCGGTCGGATGTCGACCAGTAGCACGGGCACTTTGATGTCCGTGTCCCGAAGTTCACGAGTGCCTGGCGCGGCAAGAGGCGCTGCAACCGCGTGCGCGCTGTGGCGAGAATCTCGTTGATGCTGCGCGAGCCCGGTGGCGGTCGAGACGGGTCGACGAGCTCCTGCGCACACTTATGCAGCACGTCCCAGAGCGCGGTCTCATCGTAGCCGTTCCAGGCAATCCCTCGCACGCGTGCGAGCCAGGTCACGCTAACGTCCTGGTCAGGCAGCGGCTTGATGTGTCCAATGAATTTGGAAGTGGCGAGGAGTGCTGCGCGTTGCACCTTCGCGGGGTCGGTACCGCAAATGAGGAGGGACGTGTCACCCGCGCCGGTCGTGGCGACGGCAATGAGGTATGCCTTATCCCTGAGGACACCTAAGGGGTGTGATCCGAGATGGGACGCGACGAGACGGAGAAATCGAGCGTCATCGCTCTTGGCAAGAGTCAGCGCGACTCCATAATGTGTATTGTCAGCTATTTTAAGCTTTCGCCTTATGCGCACGGCAACATGGGCGGCCACCTGATCACGGACATTGTCGAGTGTGCGCAGGGATGACCCATCGTCATCTTTAATGTTTCCTTGTGAGTAAACCGGTGTCGTGATGCTACTGGTAGAAAGTGCCTCGCGGTGAAATGCGTGAAATCTGCCTTCGACAGTTGGAGAGTCACCGTAGGAGGTGGGTGAAGACTCATTCGCAGAAGAAGTAGACATGAATGAAATGAATATGAAGGATATGGTGTCAAGTCAAGAAACTTGTGAGTATCTCAAGTACAACGAGTGCCGCACGAGGGCACGAGGTGACTGAATGGCGCAACCCTCTCGACAATTGAGGTTGATCACGCCTACAGACATCCCCGGTTGGGCCGAATCAATCCTTGCTGTTTGTTGTGTCTTGTTCTTGTTCCGACAAACTACACAATGTCCGACACACTTCTAACGGATCTGCATGTGAAATATATTCAGAATCTAGGAAAGTGCGTATCTTCCAAGGACGGTAAACCACAACAATCTCGATCATCCCATCCAACCTGAGTTGTGTCGGGTTTTCGCAGAATAAGGATGACCTGACCTACCACATGACGGCCCACCTACGAATGAATGCAGTATATTGGGGGCTCACTGCGCTTTGTGTAATGAAGCACAAGGACGCGCTAGATGCGGAGGAGACGATTGAGTACGTGATGAGCTGCTGGGATGACGAGGCAGGTGCGCCGCCCTGATGCTGCTACCTTCCCCCCACCTCCCCCTGGATGGGGCAAGTCATATTGACTTATAGAACCGAAGGCGGCTTCGGCGCACATCCAGGGCACGACGCCCATATCCTATCAACGCTCAGCGCAGTCCAAGTTCTAGCAATTCATGAAGCCCTCGCTCGCGTAGACGTGACTCGAGTAGTCAACTGTACGTCTCTCTCCTCCCTAACCGCCTGCCTTACAATTCCCGCCTCCTATTATCTTCCTCCTCCCTTTACATTTTATTTTCTTTCTTCCTTTCTGAACACGGGAGAACAGTTATTTTGGGTCTACAACACCCATCAGGCGTCTTCGCCGGCGACCAATTTGGCGAGACGGATACGCGCTTTCTGTATTGCGCCGTATCCGCGCTATCACTCCTCGGAGCTATCGATAGACTCGATCGCGAACGTACGGTCACCTACCTCGCTTCATGCCGTAACTTTGACGGGGGGTTTGGGCGCGTAGCTGGCGCGGAGAGTCATGCCGCACAAGGTGTCGTAACACCCCATCCCCCCCCGCTTCACCCAAATCCCATCCCTTCTGTCTCATTTTACACGGGGGTGCTTAACGAAGGGCATTCATAGTGTGGGTGTGCACAGCGGCACTCGCGATTCTCGATCGTTTGGACGTGATCGACGTCCCCACTCTTGGATGGTGGCTCGCTGAGAGACAGCTTCCCAACGGCGGCCTGAACGGACGACCCGAAAAGCTCGAAGATGTATGTCGCGATGCGTTTCTGAATTGGTCCATTTCTCTCTGCTTATCCGTTTACGTGTCTGCGTCTCATCCGTGTTTTGTTGGGGCGGGGGGCGGGAATGGGGAATAGGTGTGTTACAGCTATTGGGTTTTGTCCTCCATGGCGATTTTGAACAAGCTCACATGGATCGACAGCGCCGCCCTCACGCGCTTCATCCTCTCAGCTCAGGTTGTGTGACATTTCTTAATGCCCTTGCTCGTGTGTTATGTTTTACTCAAGAGATTTTATGCATCTTAGGATTCAGAGGATGGCGGGATCTCCGACCGGCCGGGTGACATGGTGGACGTCTTCCACACATTGTTTGGCGTCGCCGGCCTTTCATTGCTCGGATACCCTGGGTTGGATGACCTTGATCCTGTGTATTGTATGCCGGCAAGTCTTATCGAACGCATGGGACTTAAGAAAGGCTGGAAGGCGCTCCCGCGGCGTGAGACATGATGTTCACTGCACTGATGTGTGGGGGCCTCACTTATTCTCCGGGCTCGTGGAATAACAGGTCTCTGAGAACCATACACATGGACATGTATCAGATATATAAACACTGTCCTTTAACCGGTGGGATGAACCTCCCTCCGTTCATGTGAACGGAGTACGACGTAGGAATACCGTCTCGACCACGGGGCATGCCCTTAAGGTATCAAGGTATCACAGACGCGCCTTCGAAGGCTGCCAACGTGGGCATTCGAGCGAAGCCCCCAGTGCAGATGAAGCAGAGGCATAAAAAGGGATTTGGTATGTAGACGACGCTCGCAGACAGCCCCAAACACTACAGCATACAACTCATAGGAAGCTATGTCAAGAAGAAGGGAGGCGAACAAACTAAACGGATCTAAGCTAAAGCGCAGTGTAGGGAATCACCGTGTGAATCTACGAGAACTTCCACCTGTGGTTACAGTTTGTGCAACTGTTGCGAGAGTCAGAACTGAGGAGCGAACAAAGGAGGGAAAGAACGCACGTTACGAATGTCTATCGGAAGAAAAAAAAAAGTCAGCGGATCGAGAAGATGAAGGAAAGGGCACGACGGACGGTCATTGGTTCGTCTGCGCTCCGGGTTTGAGCTTGGCGGTAACGACATTTCCTCTGATGCGGGGGTGATAATGAGGATCCAGAAGTAGGATTGACGACCAATCACCATACCTGCTTGCACCGACCACATTGGAAGGCATCTGTTTCTGCCTGCTGTTCACCCGCACCGAGCGATAAAAATAAGTTATCTTCCTCATCTTTGCATCAGCTGCTTTGCGTTCCTCAGAAGCCATTTCCTATATGGAAGCGCATTTCCAGAAATGTTAGTCACATCGTTGCTGAGGCAAAGGGACACTCTGAAGAATCACCTGGCTAGTCATTCTTGCAAATGTCTGAGCAGATATATCACCTGCGGTAACGCTTCGGCGCAAGCCAGGGTGTTCTTGTCTTTGAGATTTACGAACAACGTTCGTATCTTTGACTTATACGTCGCGGTCGTTCCTTTGCAGTCTTTGTACACCGTGTCTTCTACTGCGCGAGCACGCTGCAAGATGAGATCAGACGCTGGTCATTATGTAAGCAAGGCAGGCGACAGCGAGGTTTGTAGAAAGAAAAAAGTAACATACGGAAACCTGACTCAAGTGCAAGGGCATCATAAAGCATTTCGACACACTTGTCGCGCGTTCTGTCACCAGTGATAGCTGTGCTCACACCATCACTCTTTGCAGTGCGAGCGCCATTGTTATTGCTCGAGCTTGTCGGAGTCGGTGGCAACGACGCGGTTGAGGCTTTGCGTGGCGGAGGGGCTTGATTATATTCAGTTGGAAGAATCCTGTTAATTAAAGACGAGGGGGTTTGCACACCTGAGGGTTTTACGGCTCCCTTCGACTGCGTTCCGGCAGCTTGCTTTCCTTGTCCACCGCCGTTTTCCCACATGCGCACGATCTCCTTTGCGATCTCAGAAACATCTTTCGCCGAATGCGAGCGTAATTTCCCAACGGCAAGACCAGCTTTGCTCTCCTGCAACGATGACAAAATGACGACATATAAATACGATGGCGAAGAAATCACACGACCAGAGACGCACCCTAGCACGGCTTCTGAAATCTTTGCTTCCTTCTTTAACACTTGTAGGATATCAATGATCTCCTGTAGGAATCCAGATGAGAAAGATCAGTAAACTGAACGAAACGAGCGAAACGGGTGGGGACTGGTGGACTACCTTCTCGGATGAGGCTTGTTGAAGTGATTTAACGAGACGTTTCAGTTCGGCTATGTCCGACATATTTTTAATCGTTGATGATCTAGCTATCTACGTACACCGTCTCTGTACGGTACTTTGTTCTCGCTGTAGAGCAAACCTTAGCCTTGTGTAACGCTCGCAGAGCTGAGGCTGAGAGAAACTTAACGAGCGAGCGAGTGAAATTGGCCGACGCCGGACGAACAATCGACCAAATATGTATCAATAAACGTAGGTAGATACCTTGAACCCGGCCCGGGAGCCACCCAAGCACGAAATAACCCTAACCTTAATAACCCTAATAATGGTCGACCATCCCTCGTCCTCGTTGGCGTTGGTGTCGACCTCGAAGCACCACAAACGCGAGCTCTGGGGTTGGCTCAGCTATGCATTTGCCAGCGAGGTCTTTGTTATTGTCTCTCTCACCCTTTTTCTCCCCATATGCTTGGAACAATTTGCACGCGACAATGGTTTTCTCCTTCCTGATAAGACAACACATGTATCTCCTCTCCGCACCACCTACCACAGAAGAGGATGAAGCAAGATGCGTAGTTAAGCTAGGCTGGGCTTGGATTGATACGGCGAGCTTTAGGTGCGTAGTTGGTATCCTGTCACTGTCTGGGGGACCATTGTCAATAGCTATATCCTGACGCCCGATACCTCTGCAGCTCTATACATATTCTGCTTCCGTTGCACTACAAGCATTGATCGTCATCTCTATGGGTGGAATTGCCGATAGGGGTGTGTTTTTCTGACTTCTTTGATGTCTGCATTATCCTAACAATTATAAATAATAGCGTCGTACCGCAAGCCTTTGCTCTTCGGTTTTGCCATGCTCGGCTCCTTTCTCTCTATGTTTTTTCCTCCTCTTCTTCATCCCCTATATGGCCACTGTCAGGGCTCCTTGCTATTTTGGCAAATATAGGGTTCGGCGCATCCATTGTCTTGCTCAATGCATACCTGCCGCGCCTCGCTGCGTCTTCTCTGCCCTCTTCCGATCGTGGCGACGCAGTCAAGCTGTCCCGTGCGACTGCGCGCATTTCGTCACTTGGCATCGCCCTCGGTTACACAGCCGGTATCCTGCTTCTGCTGGTCACCTTATTTCCCGTACAGTATGCAGGCGGTTCAACAAATGCGCTACGATTTGCCATTGGTGGCTCGGGAGCTTGGTGGGCCTTGTTCTCTATACCTGCCGTCATACTCTTGCCTGGCGCGAGCAGACTCGAGGTGGCGACAGGTTTCGTCGCCACGGACGAGCATGAGGGTTTACTCTCAAGCGAAGCCCCAGAGACTTTGCCTGTAGTGGTGGCCGAGTTGACTGTGTGGCGAGGGATTACAGATGCGTGGCGGAGATTGGGTAGTATGTTGCGTTGGCACAACATTCGGCGGCTCCGTAACACCTTCCGCTACCTCGCCGCGTGGTTCCTTCTTTCTGATGGTATGATGTACTTCCTTCGATCGCAAAACCAGTCGTGCTTACGACCATCTTAGGCTTCACAACCTTAACCTCGACCGCCCTCCTATTCGCGAAAACGACGCTTCATATGCCACCCAGCTCACTTGTGCTCGTGGGAGTACTTACGCCAAGTGCAGGTATCCTCGGCGCGCTCTTATGGCCGGTCGTGCAACGTCGCCTCCGTCTCACGTCCTTGCGTGTGCTCATACTCCTTGTCGTTGCTGCCAGTGTTATTCCGCTATATGGTGTCATCGGGTTGTTCGCCCACGTGGGGCACGGTGGGGCCTTAGAGTACCAGAGGAGATGTTCGTGCTTGCGGTCTATTTCGGCGCGCTGTACGGTGCTTTCCAGAGTTATGCGAGAGCTTTGTACGCGGAGATAATCCCACCAGAGAGGAAGCGCGGTGGTACGGACTGTATTCGATCACCGATAAGGTATGCCTATTCTTGATTTAGCAAGCAGTTGTGTGTCGAGTGCTGACTTCTGCGGTGGCCAGTCTTCCTCTTTTATCGGTCCTCTCGTCGTTGGCCTTGTCGCCGACATGACTGGAAATATACGCTATGCGTTCTTGTTTCTTGTGTTCATGCTCTGGGCCGCACTGCCGGTGCTCATTGGGGTCGACGTCGAACGTGGGCGTGCAGATGCACTCGCGTGGTCATCCGGGAATGAGGGCCATGAGAGAGAGGGAAATGCTGTTGCCAACAGGAGGGTGATTGAGAAGGCGAACAGCTCGTTTAATCCGCGTTACGTACTTTACTTGGTTGGTAGGGTTGAAAGTTAGGAGTCGTCCCTTCGTCCCTTATAATCGTTTGTTACAACTTGCACGCCCTCTGAGCGCAGCTGTCTTGAAGATCTCGTACCGCCATGCAATACGGTTGCATCCCAACGGGCCCGGACTTTAGAGTTCATTTACACTTTTTGATATTTTTTTCCTTAATTTGGGGATTTGTTCCGTGAATTGGTCTAGAGGTCAGAAAACATATAATATTAACACAACACGCTTGCGGACTGGAAAAAATATGTTGAAGGGGCAGGTTCACTAGTCGCGGGGTGTTCGACTACTGATAAATCTAAACCAAGGCGTCTGGGGCAGTGTATAAGGCTTCTCCTAGCGTTATATGAAAAAGAGAATGAATTGCAGTCTAAATGTCTGTGTTCACTGGAATAAATACTACGTAACGACAGCACAGCAGTCCGTGATTGAGTCCGTGTCCGTGTTCCGTACAAGGTCTAGAATGTCAATGTCAAGAAAAAGCACCCCTTAGAACACATATTCAGTGAGTTGCATGATGGGCATCCAACTGCCCGCAGAAACGTGCACAGCGCCAATGACTTTGACATGGCCGTGTGTAATCCCATCTGCTCCAATTCTCCACGGACCATCCGGCATGTGACCACCCGCGGCACAATCCTAAGGAAAGTTTTGATCAGGAGCGGTGATAACGTAATGACAATCAACTAACCTTGAAAAACCTATCAACTGATGTGCCAATGTGCTTCATGAAGCGGGCGAGGGTGATCGGTTTTCGATCACGGGTTTCGTCACGCGTGGGTATCTGACGTCTCCAACTCACATATCCTGGCCACTGTAAACGGCGGAGTCAATGAACAAGCACGAGGCGTGAAACCGTCCACTTACGTTGATCCTAATATGAGTCGTTGATCTTCCTCCAAGTGGCGCCGCCATGTTCCCATTGTAGAGATCACGATCGCGCCCTTGGAGGATATCTGGTAGCCAGAATCCAACTCCGCCCATTGATTGACGAAGAAGACGGGAAGTTGAAGAGTGGCACCTTCAACATGCCGCCGAATGTCGACTTCATCAGATGGAGCCCATCGGTTCTGCGGTACAACGGTGCCCAGGCTTGTCCTAATGGTGCAGTCCAATAGAAGGGTCGACGCGCCTATGCCTGGCAGGGGTTGCTGAATGACGCCAGCATTCTGTGTGATGTACCAGCCCCCGTTCTGGTATGAAATCCCATAGTACTGCAGGAAATAATGACCAACTGGTGCCCTGAGCAGAAGCATGAGGTAATAATTTGCATCTTCGGGCGTAAAAGTACGAGAGATAAAGCCGTCGACAAGGATATCGGCAGGTGAAAAAGAAACCTTCATACCACGGACTATCAGAAGAATTTGAAGGTGATCAAAGAATACTTTTACCTGTGGGGTATTCATAGCGGACAGATGACTAGCATCGAGGAACCGTGAGCAGATATATCCCTGCTAGCCTGTACCGCTTCAAGTGTAGAGAAAAGCATCTGTAAAGAGTAGCGCAAAGGAGGATGAGGGAGGAGAGGCTGCTGCGCGACCAATGTCGACATCCTAGCAGACGTCTCGTGCTCGCAGTTCGAGTGTTTGTACATGTCTTTACCGATATAATGCACAGTCAGTTGTAAGGAGAACGTGAGGACTGGAGGCAGATACCAGTTATGTTTTCAAGATGACCCAAGGGGAGCACATGGACACTAAAAGCATGGAACAAGATGAGATCGAATTACTAGTAATGGAGTGGGCAAGAAACCGACAAAATGAGGAATTTACCGCGTAGACCTCGTTCCTGTGCAATGGACGACGGTCAGACCATTCAAAGCGATGCATCGGAGGTCCAGTGGAAGACTTGAAGATATGAGGGATGTTTACTCATTGATTGGAGGCTATACCTACCCAACTGAATTGGTGAGGAATGGAAGTTTAGTTATCCAATTCAAAACAAATAGGTGACTCACTCCACCTCCTCTCCAGACTAGTTTAAGGTGTTTAAGGTATTGTGTCTGTTGTGTTAGTGTTAGTTGTTAATGTTCGTTGAGAGATTGATGGTAGGCGTGAGCCCTTTTCACGGTCCGGTCCGATCCGGAGCCAGGACATGGCCATGCTGGGTGAGCGTGTCACACCACAACAGTCGACCGTCTCATTCTATTCTCAATCATTGGCTCTTGTTCACCCCTTCCAAGCGATGTCCGAACCTGAAGATACTAAGCCCAAGCTTAACCTCATCATCAGTCATTTGGGTACACGTACGTTCTAACCTTTACCACCCATTGGCCCGAGCGGGTTCTAAGGTCGCGTGGACGTGTGTAGAAGTCACAGTCAAGGTGAAGGCGAACATGCAATTCAAAAAGATCTTTGAAGCCGCTGAGGTCAGTACCATTCCCTTCGTATAATCGCGCGCACGGTTTAACATTAGTCAGAAACGCTTCGGCAAAGATCCTGGTGCGCTCCTCTCTACAGTCACGATTTGACAAGACAAGAGTCCCGAAATTTGACGCGTGTAGGGACACTCAGATTCGTGTACGACGGTGAGCGGTTGACTCCCACCGAAACTCCCGCAGAGGTGCGTCACTCTTTTCTCTTCGTTGACTTGTCCATTGCTGACGCGTGTTCACTTGCGGTGTCCAGCGGTCAATGGAGGATGGAGACGTCATCGACGCGCATTTGCAGCAGGCACGTAAAACATAATTTCTTTCATAATTCCTGCTCATGTGCACGTCTGTTTAGCTGGGGGGTTGTATTCGCCTTTGCTCATGACGTTGATCCGGAGAAGCAAATGAACACTTCCACTGTCACTGTGTTTTCATCGTTTTTTATCTTGTGTTGTACCTATCATTCCCCTATCTAGTTCCCAAGATATTTTCGCGGCGCCTTGCTGGAAAGACGGCACCGAGGATACAGATTAACTACCCTCTGTGTATCCATTAAGCGCTCGAAAGGGATAAACAGGTCGATGCCCGTGGCATCATTGCTCCGTCTAAAGACACAGTAATACTGAATGGTCTGCGAAGAAGGCTATGGTGTAGGCCTGCTAAACCCAAAGCTGTGCAGCTGTCAGATAAATGTAAACACTCGATGGAGGGATGCGGTGACCTTCCCCATCCGTTTCGTGGTACGCTGTACGCTGTCAACTCTACTTCGCGCCCATTCTCGCGGATGCAGTCGCATGACACCCCAGGGGCACGGGAACAGAAGGCTCTCTGTACGTTGCTTCCGTGAGTCATAATTCGCTGCAGTGACTGTAAATGAGCTAACACGTCCACCGTAATCTTATATGATCATCAAGGCTACATACAGTTCGGTTTCTTCCAGGCCCTGCACAGCTATTTGGGCGCGTCAGTGAGACATTTCGAACAGTGGCGCACTTCGTCAAAGTTGCAGCGGGCGGACCATGGTATAGCCACCCACGGCCCTGCTTTCAACTCCCCCGGGCCGTTTCTCTATGGGCTAGAATGATCGTAGCAAGAAATTTGCCAGCATTGCCAACCAGATAA
Source organism: Multifurca ochricompacta (assembly GCA_022496185.1). Classification (NCBI taxonomy): domain Eukaryota; kingdom Fungi; phylum Basidiomycota; class Agaricomycetes; order Russulales; family Russulaceae; genus Multifurca; species Multifurca ochricompacta. The sequence goes on along the minus strand of WTXG01000278.1, from coordinate 31,821 downwards.
CCATTGCGCGGGCGTGAGTACATCCTCATAACAAAAGGTCGGCGACATCCACTACATCCACCAGCAGAGCATTCGAACAGGGCCCGAAAACTATGGCGCACAGGATACATGCCAAATGCCCCGAAGAGCTGTGCTTCCATGAAGTTCACTCATTTAGCACAGCCCGTCACGTGTAGCCATGACCTGAGATTGCATTCCACATTGGCGGCGTCGCTACCAGACAGGGGAGATACGCAGAGAAGCGTGAACGTGAAGGAAATATGGGCCTATTGCGAGCGCGAATCACTGGGACAGTGAGACAGAGCACGTCAACTTTACTCTGCCGTCGTCATTTCCCCGGCCACCCTCGCCAAGTGGCACATCGGCTTCCATAGGAAGAAAAGGGGTACATGCGAGCAGTCGCGCCGAAGCGAGCAACCGGGAAGGGTAAAAAACTCCTGAATACTGGTCGAAGATGACAGCTTGGGGTCATAAGCATACGGCAGCTTGCAAAGGAAAGGCAGACAAAAAAAGCCTTGTTACAGCTCTTACCATGACCATAGCTCAGAAAGTCAGAGTCATGATCAGTGTTGTAAAAGGTTTTGTGGTTGCACGTGACCATTGAGAGTACAAGTTGGGCACACGCTGCATGCTGTCGTGTCGGCAAGTCGCTTGAAATCCTCATAGACCTCGAGTAAAAGACGCAGAGGAAGAGCGGCGGAAGAAATTATATGAGAAGTCGTTCCCCAACAAACGCCAGAAAGTGCAAGATCTGCCGCACTAGTCGAGGAACGGCCCTACATGAATACGCGGAAATAAGAATACCTACTGAAACGAAGCATATCGCGTGAAACGTTTGAACGGGGATCAACTTTCGGACGTGCCCTTAATCAGAACAGAAAGGGGGGATTAGTCGGGTTGGAGACTACTAGATCAGATGGAACAGTGGTGACTTGTTCAACCAGCTCGACGTATTCAGTGGGCTGTGGTTCGCCGTTGTGCTACATATACAGGCCAGCCATAGGGAAACCAGAAACTTGTACACAGTACGCAGATCGACGACAAGGTGGTGTAGATATGATATATCTGGATCTCGGACCCGACTCCGGGCAAGCTTGGCCCAGCCTAGAGTGTTGCGGAGAGTGCAACGAGACGATAACAGAGAAGGATCCCACTTTTATGCCCTAATCTAATCTGAGACAACCTAAAGGTCAACTAGGCCACTGAAACGTACAGTTATTGAACTGAACGTTAAGCTATGCGCATCTGAGTCTGAGAAAGCTAACTACGATCACGAGGCGCCGCCGAATTCAATCCTCCTCAACACCAACACCCCATCCCACCATTGTAAGGAACATCCACCAGAACCTATCCAACCTAAGCATATGGAGCATAGTAACCCAGGTCACTGAGAGCGATTCTGAGTCAACTGCAAAGGACAAGCACTCGAGTGATGAACGGCTCACCAAGTTCCAATGTACGTGAAAGAAAAACTGAAGTGCACCGTCCCGCGCTCCGCGCTTGGTGAAGCGTACCGAGTCGACCCAAAGCTTCATATCGCCTGCTTCTGGCCGTGCTTATTTATCGAGGAGGAAAAGGAGAAGAGGACGCATGTATATTCCCATGTGGCCGCATTCATGTACTGATGTTCCTTGACTTACAAATGTCCTCTGCGCATGTAGACCCGATGCCGCGAATAGATAACTACCGTTATGCTGCCTAATAGATTTCAGATGATTCAACGGTCCCGTTTTACAGGAAGGTCGCAAGGTAGATATTTGTACTAATAGCGTCCTGTTATGCTGAGTTTGTACAGAGCATCGTCCAATCCTCCTTGCAAATACATCTCCACTAAGAATCGGATTTCAATTTCATAATTGTGAGTTGTAATGTGGTCCTTGACATTTGTGTTTCCCCCAGTGACTCCAGTGAGAACCGAGGCCCTATTTAACTACTCGCACGTATCAACATCAACTAAAGCGACGAAAAACTCTCCCTTTGCCTCACTCGGGCAGTCAACCATCGACAAGCCCCCATATATAAGCGGCACATTTCAACTTCCGTCTTCCTGGTTCTCTCTCTTCTACAAGTTCAAAAATGATGATGGTCATAGGCCATTTGGACTTCAACCGCAGTTCCGCTAACACACTTGTCCTAGTCATATTGATCTCGCCAATGCTACTTTCTATGAGTTGGAGCAACTCTCACAAGCTTGCGAACCAGCTACTTTTCGTAGGAATAATAAGGAATACGTCGTGGACGAGAATTACCGAAAAGCTCGCACCATGGACCCCAGAATATTTTTCCACCCCGCTAGTGCCTGAACGCACCGAACTCGTCAAGATCGTGCGCGACTACCTTCTCGAAGGTAAAGACTCAAAGCGTGATATCAAAGTCTGGCTATACAAGCTCAACGTTAATGGGTACTTTACATGATCCTCATTTGCTGTGGCAGACCACTGAGCCGAGCCACTATCCAGACAAGGGATCGTTCTTTAAACCTCATTTCTGGAGTGAAAATACGCTTGGGTCACTCGTCATTGTCTTCCCAACTGCACACGAAGGTGGCGCTCTTCACCTCCGAGATGATGGCCAAGAATGGATGTTCGACTCGGGTTTGGAACTCGCCGAGTTGCGCACTCCAGCTATTGGTTACATCGCATTCTTCAGCGACATTGAACACGAGGTCGCACTAGTGTTCGCTACGGGTAGGCGCAACCCGCCGGGTATGTGGTCAGGGTACATGCGGGTACGGGTTGGGGTCACGTCTTCATACCCCTCATGTGACCCCTACCCGCAGACACCTAACCCTTACCCGCCAGAGCGGGTAAGCTGAAATTGGAAGGGCGGCAATGAGGGCGGCAATGCATGTGGCATTGCACCAGCCACAGAAAAACTATACAGTACATGTATTGTAGATACTGTATACAGACCCAGTGGTCCCATTGCATACAACTTAGGCTCTTCTATGTTTGGGAGCTTGGATGAAGGCAGGTTATGTAGAGACTGCTGATTTAAAGTATGCAGCATCTCAACCTGATACCAAAAACAATGAAGAATGGCCAGATGATGAATGGATTATAGCTTAAGTAGTACAATGTTATTCTAGGCTATCAGACTTGAAATACAAATATCTACCCTTACCCGCAGGTATACGACCCGTGGTGTACCCATACCCGTAGTATGGCAAACCCGTACCCTTGGTGTAAGGGTCCGGGTACATACGGGTACGGGTACGGGTCCATGTGTTTTTACCCGCGGGTTACCCGTGGCGAACACTAGGTCGCACCGGTCATATCTGGACATCGGGTAACTTTGACTTACAACCTCTATTTTGATGATGACAGCAAGCCTACGGACTCGACCTTGCAAGGCTCTTACCCACCACTTGCAACAAATGAGCGCGCATTCCGGGAGACTCTTGAAGGTCTTCTAGAGAATCCGGAATTCCTGGCAGACGGCGGAACGCTCGGATTCAGCTTGCGACACATTTATCCGGTTTTGAATGCCCGTTTCATCGATTACGTCTATGACCTACTGAAGAGGAGCGATGCGGTCATCTACGAGACCTTCAAATCCCTTGTGTTCGAGCCGAAGTTGTACCTGTATTATGAATGATCCTCGCCGCAGAGCGGCTCCACCGAGGCTTCGATCATTGACTGGGTGTTCGATTGCGCTGGTGAGTGGGAGGAAAAAGTTGACATTACAAAGATACTCCGTAGTAGGAGTGCAATGGTCGTGTGGCATAAAGAACACGACGCGAGCGACCTCAAGTGGAAGAATCCAGAGAAGGTGCACTGGGTCTCCCCGGTGACAAGATTCAACAAGCGAGAGTGTACGTTTCCAACGTATAATGGGTATAGGTTGAAGTTGGATTACGTTTACGGGGACATGTGTCTTGTCATTCGAATCAGCAAGGGAGGCGAAAAGCTGCCAGGCGTCCAAGGCAAGGTAACTAATTAAAACGACGCCACTCATCAAGGTCGTGTGAGAATAAACTGTCGAGCCGCAGGCCGTAGCTACCATTTAACTACCTATTTAACTAACGAATCTAAAGTGAAAGTGAAAATAGCGTGACAAATGAGGGAAAGTGTTGTGCGTGTAGTGTGGAATTGTCTACTTTTTAGTGATTCACTTTAATATCACATGTAGGGCTTCCTAAGAGCAAGGATATTTCTTACAGTTGGGTTCATTCAATTTATCAATAATAATTTCAACAAACAAGCCCTACATTCTTGTGTGATAGCTGCGCTATTTTGTTCATGCGTTATGCGTGGTGATACCCGAGGGGCATCACGCAATATAATATGCAGGTTTTAATAGTCCTTTGGCCAGTATCTCGTCAAAATCCTCGGTCGCTCTTTCTGAAGCTGCGCAACTGTTGGATAATCCAGCCTTTCGCCCGCCTTGCCGATTCTAGCGATAAGGCACAAGTCCCCGTTCTCATGGTTCGCAAATGGCCTGTCCTCGCCCGTTGCATACGAACTTTTCCGACGATTGAATTCCGTCAGGGGCGTAACCCATTGAACCTTCTCCGGATTCATCCCTTCATACTTTACTTTGCCTTCGCTTCGTTCGTGGTCTTCGAGTAACAAGACAAGTCCACCGCGGCTGAAGAGTTGTTCAATGATGTCCGGGCCCTGATCGTCATCATATAATTCGATCACTTTGTCAATGATCGCAGCTTCGGGATCAATGCGCTCCACCTCGTAATACAGGTACAACACAGGCTCGAATCCAAGGGCCCGCAAACTCTGATATACAGTTGCGTCGATTCCCTTCAACAAGCCGTAGATGTGCTTGAGATCCTCTGAATCTTCGACCGGATAAATGTGTCGTAACCCGAATCCGAGCGTTCCGCCGTCTGCCAGGAATTCCGGATTCTCTAGAAGACCTTCAAGAGTCATCCGGAACGCGCGGTCATTCACTGCAAGTAGTGGGTAAGAGCTGCCTTCCGAGGTCGAGTCCTTCGCAGTCCCGAAATCGTCGAAATAGAGGTTGTATGTCAACGTTACCCGGTGACCAGATATAACTGGCGCAACCTCGTGTTCAATGTCACCGAAGAAAGCGACATAACCGATGGACGGGGTGCGTGAGCCCGCGAGCTCCAACGGCGAGTCAAACGTCCATTCTTCACCACGATGCCGGAGGTGAAGAGCGCCACCCTCATGTGAAGTTGGGAAAACAATTACCAGCGATCCAAACATGTCTTCGCGCCGTGGCGTATCGACATGAGGTTTGAAAAACGATCCTTTGTCTGGTTGTATGAATCAGTCTCACTCACACGAATTGGAATCAGGTAAACGTGCCATAAACGTTGAGCTTGTATAGCTCGAGTTTGATCTTGCGTTTTGAGGCTTCACCTTCGAGAAGATAATCGCGCACGATATTGACCATTTCAGTGCGATCTGGAACTAGAGGGGTAGCGAAACATTCGGGGTCCATCTTGCGAGCCTTTCGGTAATTCTCGTCCATGACTTCTTCCTTATTTTTACCAAAGCTAGCTGGTTCACAGGCCTGGGTGAGTTGCTCCAACTCATGAAAAGTAGCGTTTAAGAGATCGATGTGACTAAGACAAGTATATCAGCGGAACTGTGTCTGGGAAGTCCAGTGTCCCCTGACTTTGTAGTAGTGGTATTGTCTTTGGTGACCTTATAGAAGAGAGAGAACCAGGAAGGTGGAAGTTGGAATGTCCCGCTTATGTAAGGGGGCTTGTCGATGATTGATTGCCCGAGTGAGGCAAAGGTAGGGTCCACTTCAGGGCCAGTCATCGCTTTAATTGACAGATGATACGATACGATACGTAGAGAAAGTGAACATGAATTTATAACCTGTGTTGATAAGGGGAGGACCTCGGTTCTCAGTAGAGTCACTTTGATCGGCCCCCCTTTACGTGGGTGCGCGGAAACACATTTAGGGTAAGATACGGCGCACAAAGAGGAGGCGGCAGCGTGTTATACTTCCGCTGTTCAGCAGCAAGTCGTCTGAGATGGTTGTAGGCTATTACTTATTCCCGTGTCGACACCTCTTCGAGATCGAGAAATACGCTTAGGCAATTAAGAGTATTGTATTCAGTTGCACAACGAGCGACGACTTGCACTCGTCAACGCCCCGTAACAGAGCTCTTGGAGCTGCCCGTCCGAGTCATAAATATAGACACACTTTGTGCAACATCCATCGCCTACTACATATTGCAGAAGGCCTCACTCCATATCGACGTGAACCCGGATTCGCCATCTCAATGTTCTTCTCTCTCATTGCCACCCAGATACCACAAAGAGTCAACGCAATGCCTGCTCGTCGTCGTTCAACGACTATCTCAATGATGGAAGAAGAATTCGGTATTCACGGACGGCAGTATGGCGTTCCTCAGCTTAATGGGTCCGTGCCAAGTAGCTGTCGCCATGGAGAGAATGAGAACAAGGCGCTGGAAAATGGCGAGCATTTTTGTTGTTGTCAACGACTCGCTTTAAGCGATGAGCGATGAATAGTTCGCGGGAATTGATAGAATTGTTAGATTGAACCAACTACCGGGCCGATAACGGGCCGAATATTCCCATTGAATCCTAGCCGTTGCGTTTCTCTGCGTTTGTCAGTGGATGAAACGAACTCGCTCCGCTGTACTCGTGTCCTACACAAATTATTCCTCTTCCTCTTCTGAGAACGAAGACGAAAGTACCAAGGAGGAAAAAACTCAGCTGTCGCGCCTACCTGTCAAGAAGCGCAAGCTACCCACACTCGCGGCGCACCTCACACCCACGGTCCCCATCGATGATCCATCAAAGCATCAGGGTCGTACGCGCGTAATGCCACATGTAGATGGTCAATGGGCGGCATATGTGTACGTTCCACTTGTGCTTCGGGGTGCGCTGAGAAGCGTCGTCGAGCGCGCTATGGGCATTGTGAAGGAACAGGTACCAAGCACACGCAATCTTGGTGGTCTGGATCCAGACTCGGGCTCTGTAGCTGGCATGCACGAGTTGCACGTGTCGCTGACACGACCATTTTTCTTACATGGTCATCAGAGGGAGGAAATGAAACGTGCTGTGCGGGACGCCGCCAGGGCTCACGCTCCGTGAGTTTCTTTATACTTTCTCTCTTTCTGTCTGCCTTTCCACAATATCATCGACCCACACCCCACACCCCACACCCTACACCCCACCCCTTTTCTTTTTCTTTCTTTTTTCGCGTCTAGAGATTCATGCGCAAGGTGAGCTGACTTGGTTTCTTTTTTTCGCCCAAGATTCGCAGCGTCTTTTGCTGCATTTTTGAACCTCACGAATGACGAGTGCACCCGAACTTTTCTTTGCATGGAGGTTGGCGCGGGTCATCAAGAGGTATGCTCAACATTGTTTTTTTTTATATAGCGATATTGGTCCCAACAGCCCTTGTCACGATCTAGTTGCGTTCACTTTCGAAGGCTTTAACAGCCACCTTGCAGTCTTTCCGTCAGAAAGAATACTATGAACGACCACGTTTTCACGCGTCTTTTGCTTGGGTTCTCCTTGATCCCCCCACCCAGCCTTCGCTGTCTCAGACTTCCGAGCCTTTGTCACCTCTTTCCGCCGATTCGGTCTTGTGCGACCCTGAAAGCGAGAAGAACCTAAAATCTTTCCCTACGATACCGCATCTCCCGGACACCGTCATACCAACATTGAATTCAGAACTAGGTTTACAATTAAAGGGGCCACCTGGAATATTTGACGTAGGAGAGGTACGTCTTAGAATTGGGAAGGATATATTTAGTTGGCGACTGCCGGGATAGCATGGGTACCTCTCGCGTCGCACCATTTCCTGACACCACAATTTAATTCTTCCCTCGAAAGTCAGAGTCTGCTTTCCACGACTTGAAGATTTGCATGCGCGTTTTCCCATCCATCGAGAAAGTTGGATCTTATTTTATTTTATTTTTTCTCCTCGTGAAAAGATGTTCCGATTTGCTGTTCAGGTTGAATGGAACTCGTGTCCCCTAGGACCCAGTGGCGTGTGTCTTGTGGACGCGCAGAAACGGCCGTAGGACTACAAGTCAGAATGGTCTAACCAGTGACGCACCTGTTCTGTTGGCAGAGAAACACAACCGACTGAGACAGCCTCACATGCCAATGTGTACGGGTGCGCATAGGTATGGCGATACTTGCGCAGGGAAAGGGGCCTGTTGCATTCTTGGCTTCATGCCGGATGATCAAGAGAAGCTTGGTTCGACAAATATTAATACTATCACAGGGGATCTTATGCCTGTTGTTGGCCTTCTTTGAGTCATGTATGGCGTTGTAGAGTCGCCATTACAGCGTTCCAGACGAGGTCACGCTTCAAAATCTTGTGGTAGTCCTTTTTTTTCTTATTTGTACCACGCCATGCATGTATATATGTGAAAAAAGCTATTCTGCCGACGATCTCTGCATCTCCCAAACATACACACAATCCACTGGGCGATTCCCCCACCATGCAACAACGTGGTTTTGAAGCCTAAAAAAAGAGTTGACAAGTCCGGGAGAACGCAGAACGCGGAGGGGGGGGGCAGCGCACACGAGTACTCTTTCCGAAGCTCACATTGTATTATTCACTCCCCTACGTGCTCATAGATGTAATTCGGTCGCTCGTAGTTTTCCGGGAACAGATCTTGGGGCAGAAAATCCAGACTTGGTTTCTTGAAACCCGTAGCAAAGACGACGACATCGCCATCGATCTCTTCATCTCGTTCCGGACTATCTTTGCTGCGCAGAAGGACACCATCTGGTCGACTCATAAATGCCTACCGTGGGGATGAGATCTTCAACGCCACGATATTGAAGGATAATGATAAGTTTCTTCCAAAGGAAGCTAGACGGAAGCAGTCTCCGGATCAACCAAGGCGGGATGAACGTGATGAGGGGAATACTATGGACACCTAAATGGCATTTCGCGCCCGAAAGGTTGCGCGGAAATCAATATGTCGAGGACTACATTCCTCGGAAAGACCCACTATGAGCGTGTTGTTCGTTGGCGTATCTAGAGTCACGGACCAAAGACTGAAGGACTATGCCTCGTCACGCTAGAGATCACCATAGTATGCTCGGCTCCACGCGAGAGTGCTGTCCCGACGATCTTCATACCGCTCGCCCTACTATTAATGACGAGGACCATCCTACCATCAAGGTCCGCTCGGTTGAACTTTGATGAATGAATCACTGCACCACAGTACGTTTCTCCTTCGCTATCTTCTATGGGATTTCGTGTACGATGTGACTCCTTCGGCGTGTTTTCAACACAAGCCACGCTATCTTCTTCCGTGTTATCTCGTGAACGTGGAATTTTTCTCTTTGATCAATATCACCGGTCATTCCGTCAACCTTGTATGGTTTGGGAATGCCAGGAAAAACTATGTATCCGCGGCTCGCCACATGTGCATATAGTGACAATGACCGAATCGAACTCGTCATCAGCACCGTCGTTGATAATCCATGTCGCTCCAGGGGAGGAACAATCCCTTGCGCGCCTCACGAAGGTAACGCGTACCTATACAATAGCAAACGAAAACGAACACTGATTAGATCATGTACATTTTTTGTAAAACAATTCGGGCGTACACCGAGACGTACACTGAGACGCGTGCGTGGCTCAAGCTTGTACTCTTTCCAGATTTGGCGGACTCCTGAAAGAATCTCATCACCGCAGGGGAAGCCACATGATCAGAGCACTCCGAGATGAAAGCGGTAGGTCAAGGAATTGAGCTGCAGACATGAAGTTTTGTTGACGTTGGCCCAAATGACACACCCACAGAGTCATTTGCTAACGGGGCATCATCATACGATATCAGTCAGCGTTTATTAGTGTGCACCATCAAAAATGATGACTTCAAGGTTGTGAGCTATACAATGCGCAGCCAAAGATATCCCTGTGAGGCCAGTACCTGAATCACAAGCTTCAGCGTGAGCCTGGTGCAATTATCAGAGATTCCACCAACAAACGGGATTTTACCATATGGTTTTCTCAGCCTGTCATGTTTCGGAGGTTTCTGTCGACACAATGCCGTGTTGATTACGGAGAAAGGTTAAGGGGTGAATGAAACACACTGGCTTAAAAATGGTGATGGAAATGAGCTGAATTGCGATGTAGACGAGGTTGAGTACCTGAAGGAGCGGTGGCCGGGGATTGAGTAAGTCAAGGAGATCGCGTTGCTTGATAGCTCGTATGACATGGTCGCGATAGATGCTGAGGTTTACATATGCAGAGACTGCATTCACTGCAGGCGACATTCTGTGCAGCCTTCTGCGGGTTCAGTTCGAGCGCATGGTTGACTTGAATACATGATGATATACCTCACCTGGGTTCAGACTCCCTAACTTTCATGAACGTCATGTCATGGTCATGGAGAAACCAGCGGAGAAAAGAAAAGAAAAGGAAAGGTCGTGTATCTGTTCACAACGTCAGCCCCCCCTGAATGGGGCTTGTTGAATGTTGGAGGTGCGCACCTGAAAGATTTACATCCTCGAAAGTGGCCCAGACTAGCGCCTATGTTCGATAACACTCACTGTTAACGTCAGATCAGGTATTTTACTAGTGACGCCCAACTCGCGCGAGGGATACTTGGGATCTTCTTCCGGTGTGTCGGTAGCAGAATGAACGCCCCACATTAGCAGCTCACGAGCTCAAGAGTGCTGACTCAGTTACAGCGTATGACCTCGGTGTCTCGACCGACATCTGGTAGGTATTTCACATCAAGCATTCGCCGCTGCCCCCTCACGGACTCGGTATATTTAGTTTAGGTTCAGATAGACCCCTCCGGTATATCCTTGACGCGTGTCACCCCCCGCAAAGACGCGATGAAATGATGCCAAGTGACTTTAATGATCCGGGGTATTTGAGTTGACCCCCGATGAGATCTGATTAGCCTAATGTCACAGCACGTGAGAGCTCTCTTCCGTTCCGTCTTCTTCCTTTCCTTCTCCCTCTCCCTTCATCATCTCGATGCTTCATCATCTTGATACTTCAGCCCCTGAGATGAACTGTCGGCAGAATACAAAAGGAAAAGGAAAGAGAGAGCCCTCCTCTCTCTCCTACTCAATTATGACTACTACTAAACCTAGTTCAAGTTTCAACATCGCCATTATCGGTTCTGGGTAGGCTCCTGTTTCCTCATATACCACCCACCAAAGTGTCTGAAATCACACACAAATTTATAGATTTGGCGGTCTCAGCGTTGCCATCGCTCTCAAAAGGAAATGGGGCTTCAATGATTTTGTGGTCAGTCTCCACTCACTAATTCACCACAACAAATTCAAGGCGACTGCCGTGTAGATCTACGAGAGTGGCGCTGGTGTCGGAGGAACATGGAGAGTAAGTATCCCCCACAAGACCAGTCATTTAATTCTAACGTTGATATATTGTTGGATTCCAGGATAATACCTACCCGGCACGTGCCCTGACTGATACCTTACCGAGTCCCATCCTTATGCTTTTTCCAGGGTTGTGCCTGCGATGTTCCCGTACACTACTACTCACTCTCCACGGACCCGAAGCCCGATTGGGCCCGCTCTCATGCCACGCAGCCAGAAATTCTGGAGTATATACAGCGAGTAGCAGACAAGTATCACCTCCATCAACACTGCCGGTTCCACACATCTGTCGACAAGGCCGAGTGGGATGCGGATGCGAACGTGTGGGTCATCGAGACAAGAGATGTTCGCACAGGCGAGAAGCAAGTGTCCCGCGCGACCGCCCTCGTATCCGCCATCGGCATACTGGTCGTTCCTCGCTACCCCAAGCTTCAGGGAATCGAGTTGTTCGAGGGCGAGGTCTTCCATTCGGCGCGCTGGAGGCACGATGTCGATCTCCACGGCAAACGTGTTGGTGTCGTGGGTAACGGAAGTTCCGCGTAAGTCATTCATCTTGTCCAATCCGTGAGCCTGAGGTTCAACACCCCGTTCTCATCATGCATTGTCTCTACCCAGGACGCAGTTCGTTCCTATAATATCGGAGGACCCGACCATCAAAGTGACAAATTTCGTCCGCACCGCGATGTGGTACATACCATCCGTAAGTTGGTAATCGAAGCAATACGGATTTGCTCTGTATAACGTGTTCCTGCAGCCTCACATTCCTTATTGGGGAATTACGAAGTGGGCTTTTGCGTACCTCCCGCTCGTGCGCCTTATCCACCGCTTCTGGATTGCGGCAACAGTTGGGTTATCTTTAATTACGCTTCGCTCCGAGTCTGACGAATCACAGTACGAAATGGCCTACCTTATGTTTAAGGGAAAAGGTAATAACTTCTTAGCCAAGTTATATAGCAAGGTACATACAGCGCCTTGAACCACTGCGTTTGCTTACACGCTTGATCCGGTTTTAGAGTTCGGAGAAGTACATAAAGGACGTTGTTCCCGCCAAGTATCACAGCCAGATCATTCCGACATACCGTGCGTATTCCTCTCTTTTCAGCACAATCATTTTGGCCTGATCAAAATATGCAGCGATTGGATGCAGGCGAATTGTACGCGATCTAAGCTATCTTCAATCGTTGAATCGCTCGAATGTCCGCCTCACTTTTGACCACATCGCACGTGTCGAACATGACGGTGTTGTTACGGAAACGGGTATGTCTTGCATTTTATTCGTGAGAGGGTCGTATGTAACGAGGTTCGTTTAGGTGAGAAGGTACCCCTTGATGTTATAATATATGGGACAGGCTTTATAACCGTAGGTTCTGATTCGTCTGACCAGCCGTATATTGACAGCAGCACGCCCGGCAGGACAATTATCCGCTGGACGTGCGCGGCACAAGAGGCACGCTGAAGGAGTACAATGATGCGCACGGCGGGCCGATGGCATACCTGGGTAGCACAGTTCCTGGTTTCCCTAATTTCTTCATGATACAAGGTACTCTTTTTTCACATGCTGTATCAACCAACATACCTCGTTTTACCACTGACATGGCCACGCTCCTCTGGTACAGGTCGAACGTGACCACTGGTCACACGTCGGCCCTCTTCTCCGAGGAGTCACAGACCCTGTACCTTCTCAAGTTCCTTGCGCCTATACGCTCGGGCTTGCTTACAAGCATAGCACCGACCGACGTGGCGACGGAACAGTACAATGACATGTTGCAGGAACGGCTTGAAAACTCGGTTTGGACGCAGTGCGCGTCGTGGTATCGTGTTGGTTCACGCGGCCGCATCTTCAGCACCTTCCCGGGTCCCCTCGCTCTGCTTTGGTGGTGGCTGCGAAATTTCCGCTGGGAAGATCATGAAGTTAGGGGTCCTGGTGCTCGGCAATGGCGCCGCCGTCATGGGCGGTCACGTAAGGCGTTATTCGCGACGGTTACTTTGATTGGGGCACTAGGTGCGCTGGGGTCGGCCGTGTTTCTGAAGGGTGGAGATCCTGAGGAAGTTATCAAACAAGCGGTACGTGTTTTACCCCCGTGATTTTTTGTCGTGCTAATACTTGCTTTGATGCAGAGGGATATTTCTAGAGATGTTTGGAACCGGTTGCGTGAGCTACTCCCCGCGTGAAGGGTAGCAACTGAATCTTAGCAAGCGCATATATAGTTGCACCAAATAAAATTTTTGTAAAGTGTGTAGTGCCAAATCGGTCGGACAAATTTTCTCTCTGTATGGAAGGATAGCGGCAGTTCTCGATACGCTACGAGTCTCTTGTTCTTGGGTGGATCAAGATAAGATAAGTAAATTCTCAATTCTCACGCTTTGTTCTTTTTCTTTTTCTATGTAGAAAATCTAGTCCCTAGATCTGCCCTAATCCTCATCTTAATCTCAAGCGCACACTAGATTGATTGTGAGTGTATTGTATTTAATTCATGGGGGGAAACACCAAGTATCATCTCAGTAGTATGTATGATACAGCGAGAAAACAAATATATAGTTCGTATCGTGAAAGTGGTCATCAAAGAGGTAACCGTTCTGGAGGCTTCAGAACGCATTCGAGCGTGCGCCCTCGCAGATCGTACCCAGGAACAAATGGCATCAACGCGACGAGCTATTAGCATGCACACCCAACCGATTCCTCATCATCCAGTGTCTGCGACAGATCAATATTCCCTGGCATACTGTCAGGCGTGCGCAGTCTACCCGTGGACGCTGCCGCCGCCTTGGCCGCCTTGGACGACGCCTTGGGATTCTCCTCGCCCCATAGGGATGGCGTGTCGATGATACGTGTAACAACGTCGTTGAACGCTTCGGTCACTCCCACTGCCGTCTTGGCGGAAGCCTCGACGAATAAGCATCCCGTGAGTTGAGCGAATGCTTTACCCTCCTCTGTCGGCACTTGTCGAGAGTATTCCTGTTTTATAATGCGAGTGCCGTGTCGTGCATTCAGTGCGGATAAGCCGGTGTGGAGGAACCAACCAAGGGAAAAAAAAAAAGGGGGGGGGGGGTTTAAGGGTAAGCGATGGGCGGGGAGGGACTTCGGATAGCCCCCACCTTGTCTAATTTGTTACCGACGACAATCTTGACGACCTCAGCCGGAACATATGTCTCGAGCTCATTCAACCAGCGCGGAAGCGCCTCGAATGACTCACGACTCGACACGTCGTACACTGCCACGCACATGCGCGTTCACCGACCCCACTACGGTGAGTTGGGCCTGCGGTGTAGTGGCGGGAAGGTAGGAGCTGCAGAACGTACCGAGAATGACCCCTTGCGCCCCGCGATAGTACGACGCCGTGATGGTGCGAAAGCGTTCTTGGCCTGCCGTATCCTATATCATGGCGCATAGCGCACAGAAGGATCGCAAAACAACAGCGAACGTCGAGATACGATTGATGATGTGATGTGCAAAGAAAGAAAAAAAGGGTCAATTCTAAACTTCATTCTTTTCTGCACAGAAAACAATAATCATTGTTGGGGGGGGGGGGGACTCACCCAAATGCTCATCTTGACCTTCCGTCCCTTAACCTCCATTTTATGTACCTAAACAAGACACCACCCCAGCCAACGCAGTAGCAGACCATCGTCAATAAGAGAGAAAACCAAAAAAAAAAAAGGGCACACCCTGAAATCAACGCCGATCGTCGCACTCGCCTCGTCCTCGGGCAACCATTGTTTGTCGGAGAAGCGGAGCAGCAAGCTGCTCTTCCCGACGGACGAATTGCCAATCAGTAGTAACTTGACATTGATAAGCTCTTGTGATCGTGACTGCGGTGCCGGTGCCATCGTTTTTGTGAAGAATGTGGGGGGGGGGAGGAAACGCTGATTTCTGGTGTGAGATAAATTGATGAGAATGGAGTGGGGTGTGAGGTGATGGATCGGAGGGTTGACTGACTCGTTGGTGGCACGTGGCTGTCGTCTCAGTGGTAGAGGATAAGGGTGCGGAAGTGGAAAGAGAAGAGACTAGACGTTTGGCTGAATGTGAGACTTAAAGAGGCGAGGTGAGGCATGTTAGTGGCTCGTCACGTCCGAGATCACACTTTAACTTTATAATGGAGTTTACTCATTTCATTACACACACCGTACTTCAACCAAGAGGTGGTGTACTTATTTACCGTAAAGAAAGATAGAATGTAATGATATAATTTCTAGATGCGGACGAACGCCCACGGCCAGTCATCCCCTGGTTCGTCGTCGGGCTCACCTGGCGCTGGTGAAGGTTCGGGCTCTGGGGAAGGCTCAGGAGTCTCCTCAGGGCGGCACAAAGCCGGGACATTGAAACCCTGATGGGTATTCATCGTCAACACAGGTGTGGGATTATACCATAGGAAATTGCCACTCACGTTTGTACGAATGCCTCCTCCCCACGGCGTACGACCCTGAACTGTTGCGTCTATTCCCAAACCTTTCTCTGCGAATGCCAACCACAACTCGCAAAAATTCTCCCCACCAGTGAGAACCTGGTCCGCCTGAATGATCGCGTCACGCGCATCAAAGAAGCTCGGACGACATTGTTGCAGCTTCATGCCATTGAGCACAAGCTGCACAATCAAAGAATTGCCATGCTTCGGCACGAGCGGCCTTGGCGCACCAGACGCGGTAAATTCAGGAGTACGGTAGAAGTCGCCGACAGGGATCGTCCCATCCTCAAGGGGTTGTGGCGGGAAGAGCGACTCGATGAAACCATGCTTTGCGATCAATCGTTGGGCAACGACCCAGAGCACCTCTGCCCAGACCTCACCGATCGCATGAACTCCCCAATACCCAGGCTTGTCGAGTGTCTTGTACGTGGATGGATTGATCGTTTCGTTCTGTACAGCAGTCAAAATCAAGCCCGCAAGAAGTATCAGCAGACCTCATACAACAGAGTATGGGTAGTTCCGAATGCCTCCATCTTGATTGGCGGCCCAAGCACCCATAGGGTAATCCGAGTAAAGAACCTTGCTGCGGATGGTGGTGGCCAGGAAATCTGTGCAGTGATGTCAATTTAAGACCCGCTTCACGTACACAAATTCTCACCTCCCCAACCTTCTCCCATTCCACCACTTTCACCCCATCCAAGACATCCTGAGTTCGCAGGCCCGCCAGTCAAGCGGATGCTCAGACCATGGGACAACTCGTGAATGACGATGCCGGCCTCAAGATCGCCATCGCGGTACGGGTTTGCGGTGTTCCACAGGTACATCCTACAGCGACCATTCTGCCCATCTGGAGGGGTCATAAAGTTCGCGTTGTTGTAACCGGAGCCGTCTTGGGCGTTTGCAATAACGGCATCACCTTCCTGACCACCACGCCCGAAGTTGTGTTGCTGGAAGTTCCCAGATATCTCGTCAAAGCCGTAACTGAGTGACAGAGTAGTTAATCAAAGTCACAGTACACAGGAAAAAAAACGCTGCATACCGATAGTAAAGATCGTGCACTAGGTTAGAAGTGTAGAAAAGTTGTGTAACGGTGGTATTGATGTACTTCTTCGCCTCGTCTAGCGAGTCTGATTTATCGGCGGGCTTAGGATCGTAAGTGTAATTGAATATCAGCTGTTCGCCACCATCAGGCCGATAGTTGTGCAACCAGTCGCTCTGTCCTTCCCAGTTCTCGTGAGCGAATACCTTTGCAAGAGTTAGTACAATCACGAGATGATGAATAGAAGTTACAGACATTGTTCCCGACGGTAGTGGTGTAATTGGAGTACCCGCCCTTCACTTTGAGGCTTGAGGATAGCGGGTCATTGGCAATGGGAATGACGTGCCACCCGAGAGGGCTAGCCAGCGAATCAAAGTTTTCCTTAAGAATTGAACGATTGCCTTCAGAAGGATCATTAATGCCGAATGCAAAGACATTGTATGTTGCATGTGGACGCTGTGTGGGCTCAGAAGGGACGGGAGCGTCCGATGCCCAGTCAACGACCGAGAATATGCGGTGAGGCGCTTGACGTGAGACTACAGCCTCATACCAGTTGTCTCGCATCTCAACTTCGAACTGCCAACCAATCAACAGCTTGGAAGCATCGTAAATCTGAAGTACTTACCCGCCAAGCCTGCACAAGTATGGTCCTATCACCGTCTGGGAGTTGAATGTAGACTGGCTTTGCCTTTACGGGAGATACAGCATCGGGGACATTATCAATCATCTCGACGAGGACAGCATTGTCATCGCCGACGAAATGAGCCTCGAACCAGGACGTCATGCCCTCGATGATCTGATCGCGGTTGTTGAGGATCTCTGTGACGACAGCATCGTTTGGCGTAGCGGCAATCATGAACTGTAGAAGGGCGTTGTGAGGATCAAAAACGTCGGCGGGTTTAACAAATCCCATCTCGGCGAGCTCATAAGGGGTGCGGACGTGCTCGCAATTCCATCGGTAAAGGCGATGCATGCGTTCGAGTGGCTCATCTGTGAGTCGAACCCCAGACATGGTGATCTGATCACTAGCGGCGGATTGATGCTGAAGTAAATTCAGGCGTTCGGTCAGCTGGTTTTGCAAAAGGTCACAAAACTCTGCATGTGGGCCAGGGATGATCGGCTCATCCATGAGGGAGATGCTGGGCACATAGCCACGGAAGAACTGGGGTAGTAAAATAAGCGCCTTACCAGCGGGGGCAGATGAGTCACATCAAAAAATAAGGCTTACCGAGTCGCCATACGAGATGACAAGGCCATCCTTCACGTTGATATTCATATCACCATCGGCGACCTCAAGACCATGTATCATTTGACGGAAATAGACGTGCGTGACACCGGTGGCCTTATCAGTGTAAGAGTCTTGGCGCAAGGAGAAAGAGTTATCTCCAGAGAGCTGATCTTGGAGGAGCTCCGTCACAAAGCTCCTGGCAATCTCATAGGGATCCGCGGTAAAAACGGATGCCTTTGCAAAGGAGACAGGACTAGTGTGGAACTTGGCGTGAGGGTGTACAGGACCAAATCCCATAGTCTTGCGACGGGTGATGAGGGTGTCATGAGCCAATGTAGAGCCCGCTAGGCCAACAAGGGCCAGCGACGTCGTTGAGGTTAAGCGCATATAGTAGAGAGAGACAGGGAAGGGTGTCGCCCCGATAACAACCTACCAACAAAGGTGGTTGATAAGGGGGAAGGGGGAAGGGGTTTAAGAGCAAATGGGAGAGCAGCAGGCCAACGGAGCGTTACTTATCCGGCCCACCTTACCCGAAGATTCCCACGATCGACATAATTCCCACGACAAAAGCCCGAGTTGAATTGAAGTTGTTTGTTGTTTGTTGTTTGTTGTTGTTGATTTTTTTGTTTTGGGTTGTTGGCGCACGCACTTGTACTTGCACTTTGCGGCAAGACCTTTGATTCAGTCACCTTTTAACGACTTACTCTCCTTATCTGCTGCTGCTATCATCAACTTTCACAAGATACCTACCCTCATTTTTTGTAAGTTCAGTCATTTCTTATCAGATGTCAGTCGTCTGACCCCAATCTCAGTATTCATAGTGGTGGCATCTCGATACTCGTTTTGAATTGAACAGTTGACGCCTTCCACCTACTTCCTTATTCAAACGGTCACCAATTCCTGATTTCCCTAAGCTTAGCTTGAAAGCAGCTTACTGTCTCTGTATAGCTGAAAGTTCTTTGGCGTGCGCAATCAATCTCCTTTTCCTTCCCCTCGCGTCGTGTGCTGAGCTTCCATTGTAGTGTTACGTTCGAAGCTCTCCCGAGTGTCCTTTCCCTGAAGTCACAAACGATTTCCGTCTTGCTTTATACAACACACATCAGCTACACCTCAACCCCATCCACTATCTATGCCACCCAGATCAAACTTTGTCTTTGCAGGCAACCGCATTTATGCGGCGTTCCAAGCCGCGGTTGGACGCATGGATAAGTCTCTCAATCCACGGGACACCCTTTGGCGGTTACAAAAACACTCCTTCACCTTATCTGACCTGGTCTACTTCATCCACATCTTTAATTCGGCCTTTTGGCTTGTGATTATGCGAGTACCCGGCTTTCCGGTCAAGCTCTTCATCCCTGTACTCCACGTCAGCCTCCTCCTCGTGCCTTTCACTTCCCAGTTCTTCTTACCTGCATTACCTGTGACGACATATCTCATCACATTTTATTCTTCACAATTCATACCCAACAACCGCCGCCCAAGTATATACGTCTCTTTACTCCCAACACTCGAGTCGGTCCTCTTCGGGGCCAATATCTCGGACCTGCTGACTCGATACACACACCCGATCCTAGATGTCATTGCGTGGTTACCATATGGTGTCGGTCATTTCACTGTCCCCTTCGTCGTCGCAATCCTCCTGTGGCTGTTCCGGCCAAAACAAGCACTTCACCTTTGGGGACGCGCGTTTGGTTGGATGAACTTTGTCGGAGTAGTGACACAAATCATATTCCCGTGCTCCGCCCCTTGGTATGAAGTCATCTTTGGGCTCACCCCTGCAGAATATTCCATGAAAGGTTCCCCTGGCGGGCTGCTGCGCATCGACAACCTTCTACACAGCCATGGCTATACCGTCGCCTTTAGCAACTCGCCCGTCGTCTTCGGTGCCTTTCCCTCGCTCCATTCGGCTTGTGCGACGATGGAGGCTCTTTTCATCGCCCACTTTTTCCCTCAGGCGGCGACATTTGCTTGGGTTTACGCCGCAGTGCTATATTGGGCCACAATGTACCTCACCCATCATTATCTCATCGACGTAGTTGGTGGCTCCTGCCTCGCCATTGCTTTCTTCTACTTCTTTCTCCCTGACGATCTTAAGGGCCCTCTTGCAACTGCGTCACCTACTGGTGTACTCGCCAACGGCAGCGCACAGGGTGGCGGCCACAGCAACGGGCGCTCAAAGTATGAGATTTATGATATTGAAGAGCCTCATCTCGACGGTAACGGTTTCTCTTACGAGCTCTCGAGCGATGCAGCGAGCGATGAAGAGGAGACGGGCATCGCGTACCGCTCACCGGGACCGACTCCTGTAGGTACTGGCAGAGACACGCCGTCGTCAGCAATGCCGCTTATTGGGCCCGCCGCGAAGCAGGCTCGTCGTAGCCACAAGCACACGGCGAGTATCGCAAGCCTCATACGTGCTGATGACCGCGTCGAGGATGGGTGGAGCCCAATAGGCAACAGCTCGTTTGTCTTCCCGCCAACGCCGACGCGCTTGGAGCGTGACATACGGTAACGTGGGCATGTCGGTGAGCCCGTGAGGTGATTGGCACCGTATATTAGTAGATATATTACTCATGTATTCATATGTTCCCCCCCCCGTCCCCCTTCCCTCTCTGCAAGCACGTTGGTGTTCTAGAGCTTTCTCTCTCCTTTCTTTTCTTCTTTGGTAGCATGTCTAGCTTGCTGGTGTCCTCATTATTCACCGTATGTTCGAAAGCCTTGTTCCATTCATCCGTACGCAGGCGACTGACCCCGGTGGCGCGTGCCCAATCATTAATAAGCAGCCCAAGGTATTAACTTGATAAGCCTTGGAGCTTTGGCGCTGGAAATGAAATACTTCAGTAGGTCGAGTTTCCCACACGCCCCCGATAGAATGACCCTCAATACACCGCTCTCATGGCATGGACGCACTGTCAAGATCGAGTCTCGACCAGCGCCTGTTCGCGTCCATAGATGATCGCGCTCACAGTCTTCTAGCTCGAGCTCGTGCTTGTGCTGACTCGGCCCAAGTCTTGAGAAGGAATTAGCGCTTGAGTTGCTGACACCTCGAACCTTGCCGTCTCACTGGCGGAAGACACTTAGAAGTTTGTCAAAGCCTATTGAGGTGAAGGCAAATTTTCACCATGACAACTCAGAGATTGCAACTAATACATATTAACACATACAGTACGATAATGGTATCACTGTACCACGCCGGCTACTTGAGCATGTGTGCCAAGTCATTGGGAGCCTTGAAAGCCTGCTTCGATGGGCCGCAAAACTCTGGGATATCTAGGATGCGCTCGACAACGTCGCGGAACATCTCGCGCACGCCGACAGCGGTCTTCGCCGACGACTCGACGAACAAACAGCCCATCCGAGCGGCGTACGCAGCGCCTTCCGCTGTAGGCACTTGCCGCATGTGGGACTTCGAGGAGCCGTTAGCATTTACTTTGAACTTGACGTTCAGCATAACAGGAAGGAATGTACCTTGTCAGACTTGTTCCCCACAATCATCTTCACTGCTAATTCCAGTGCATTCTTGCTCCTCTCCGTGAACCACCATGAAATGGCATTGAAGGATTCACGATTTGTCACATCATATACTTGATTGAATTAAGCCTTTCTGGAGTTCCTGTCGAGACATCGTGGGACACGCACCTAGAATAATACCCTGTGTACCGCGATAGTACGATGACGTGATAGCACGAAGACGTTCGTCGCCAGCAGTGTCCTGCCGCGTCAACCGTAAAAATGAATGGTACTGCGTTCGTGGAGCCGTATCTTAAACAATATACGTACCCAAATATTGAGGATCACCCTTTTACCTTTGACGTCCAGCTTGTGTTCCTATAATCCGTCAGCGCGTCCTCGTCTGCGAGTTCTCTGCATTACATAAGTGTCAACTCCTATGGTCGGATTCGTCTCTCCTTCAGGAAGCCACTGCTGGTCTGTGAAGCGAAATAGCAAGCTGCTCTTCCCCACTGATGCTATTCCATAATCAATAACTTGATGCTGACTGATTCATTCGATTGCATGATTGAATTTGTGCGTGTAGGCATGATGAAGAATGTAAAAGGATGGTGTTAAATGAATGGAGGGTGGCGAGCTTCCGATGTCCCAGAAGGGTTAGCCGTGGGGTTAAATACATGGAATTGGTTTAATAGACGCAACACGATCCCCGCGATATCTTTTTTCCGGGCGCGCTGAACAAATCTGGTGAAACGTCAGGCAATCGTCCATTTGCACGAGGCGTGCCCTACCGAGGGCGGCATTGCCAGTTGTATCACTAGGGGGACTGTCTGGAATTATCAAAGTCTAATTTTACCTGCCAAACATTTTACCTGCCAAACATATCCACTTTCGGCGCAAACCGTGTCGGACTTTGCAATGTTCCTTGTTGCAATTCTGAGCCTGAGCCAGACCCAAAGAAAAGGCCTTGTCGAGCGCTTAAAGTTTCATTATGGTGTACCAGCGTTTGTCATCTGGCGATCTGTTTGAAACGGACGATTGGACATATCGCGTAACAAGTGTGCAACCCATCCACTCGTAAGCGAGGAACTTTCCTTCTATAGTAGTAACCAGGAGTCATAGCAATGTTCCAGCTAGGATGCTAGTTTCAATCGATATGTGCGTTGTAAAGCCATGTGCCATGAAGAAAAGGAACGAGGGGTCTATTCGGGGAATGAGCACGTCGCGAGGTGCGAAAATCACAAGTGGAGTAAGGTCACCCGTTCCAACGCTTACAGAGCCACTAGAAATCACAAGATTGGGCCTTTTCTACATGGACAGTCTGATGATCGCTGATGGATAGCTGTCGGTCAGCTAGAATATGGAATCCGCAGAGGTAAGCACGAGGACTAAGGTTCGCCAATTCGTGAAGACGCTGAACTATTCACAAGCCTTTTCCAGACTCGAGGGTTCATTTGCCGGTTTGGAGCGAACAACTTGTGCAAGCCCCAGATACATCCACCCTCGAGCTGAAGCCAGCCACATCGCCACGTCCTTTCCAGTCAGAGCTATCGAAAAGGTGAAATCAATTCTTGCATAGCCCTGGCCGTCGGTGAATGGAGTGGGGACAACTCGAGTAGAATTTCCACATGTGGAAGGATCAAGGATACGTCTGTAACGCCTTAGCTAAGAGGTTTCATCCAGTACTGTAATATCATGCTAGTACTGTGCGGGCCATTCGAGCTGAATAAACGCAAAAGGTCATGTCACTTAGCCGCAAATCTCAACAGAATGAATAGGAAAATTTGCTGAAGACGGGTGCCGATGGATACTGCTCCGAATATCCCAAAATCAAAATTTGATGCCTCACACGCTGACTGGGTAAGGGGATAACTTGAAAGCAGCAATGTTCATAAGCAGTGAGTATAAATTGGACATGAGTATTAATGTGAAACTCGAATCCCTCTCAAGTTTCGATTCAATTCGTGATCTCGTGATGGGGTAGCTTACATAAACAAGATCATTATTCCTCCTCATAGGATACTACTAGCACAAACTATACGAGTTTTTATTACAGACCGAATATAACAAGGATTATAAATGTGAAAATTTTATTGCAGTACTTATTGCATGGAATGCTGAGATGTAGGAGTAAGCGGGCGGTGCAGTTGCCTCCAAGCGATAGAATGAACCAGAACCCAGGACAAAAAGTGTGTTGGATGAAGCAGTGCTCTTCGGAGCGTTACGTGGAGTGAGCATGAGTAACGGTGAACGCGGAAACATTTGTGGGTTTGGACAAGATGGGATTTTCCAAGATATGTTCTACGGTGTCGCGGAAGACTTCGCGCACACCGACAGCTGTCTTGGCTGATGCTTCTATGAACAAAGTTCCCATTCGAGCTGCGTACGCTGCAGCTTCCGCCGTCGTCACTCGCCGCATATGTCCCTGGGGAACATGGGAATACAGCTTCTAAGAATGTATATGGCGAGTGCACAGGGGATTAAATACCTTGTCCGCTTGTTACCAACAATGATCTTCACGCGGATTTTGGGGCATATCTACTACGCTCTGCGAACCACCATTCTATCGCTTCAAACGACTCGCGATTTGTGATATCGTATACTGGGGACCGCACCGCAGGCGCATCAGCTATGGACGTTAAGTTCAGCCTGGAGATTGTATAAAACGAACCTAAGATGATTGCTTGTGTACCACGATAATAAGACGAAGTAATCGCACGGAAGCGCTCTTCACCAGCAGTATCCTGTCATAACATCCTTTAGAGCTCATACTTCGCATGGTGGGGGTTCACACGCACCCAGACGATTAGATTCACGTGCTTCCCGTTCACCTCCAGTTTGTGGGTCTGTGTGGTGCTTCAATTAGCTCCGGATAGGACTTATTTCTGTAAACTCACCCAAGTATCAACTCCAATAGTCGGTCGCGCCTCGCTTTCCGCTAACCATTGCTGATCCGTGAAGCGGAGCAACAAGCTGGCTTTTCCCCACGCCTGCAATTCCAATGAGAAGCAACTTTACTTGGTATGTCTCTGGCTGTTTCAGTATTGACATGCAGCGACTAATTAAGAGTGTGTGTGATGACGTAGGTGGTTTTAAAAAGGGTTGTAATGGTCGTGAAGAATGAAGAGGAGAGTATGGGTTGTTGAAATCGGGCGGAGAGAATAAGTCGCGAGGGGCTCCTGGATGGTCTTTAAGTATTCCGAGAGGAAAAGCATGTGAGACTTCTGCCCAGTGTACAGCCCGGGGGTGTACCGAAAGAGAGCCGCGAGTAACAGCGCTGCAGCACCAGAACAGATACATGCCCCAGATTCTCGGAGTTTACTCCCTGATGGAGCTAGGAGGTAAAACTCAACAAGTATGACTCTCTGCAATTATTTGAAATCCGGCATTAAGGGATTTGAGACTGTCTTGAAATTTATGTTTATGGAAGGGGGAGCCGCGCAGATGTAGTAACTCGATTATCAACCATACTGGCAGGCTTCCCTTGGCTGCGGACGCTCAGTAATCCTGAGGGTCAT
Source organism: Multifurca ochricompacta (assembly GCA_022496185.1). NCBI lineage: Eukaryota > Fungi > Basidiomycota > Agaricomycetes > Russulales > Russulaceae > Multifurca > Multifurca ochricompacta. The sequence goes on along the minus strand of WTXG01000278.1, from coordinate 6,889 downwards.
AGACAGACGGCCGCATGGAGAAAAGCGAGAGGTTTCCGGCGTAGCGCGGGATGGAGGAACCAAACTGCCAGCTCCACGTGACTAACAGGACGCGTCCCTGCGTCCCTGAATAAATCACGCATTCCCGCACACACAAACGTGGTGACCAGCGGGGGTCCTCGGAAACGCTTATAAACGGGGTACTAACATGACGACGGCTGTTGAATCCTTGAATGTAAAAGTCCAGCCCGTGGATGATGCGGTGGATACATTCCAGCTCCACAACTCGCCTCGAATATTGTGAACGGAAGGAAAAGCCGGGATGAGGCATCTCTGACTGGCATTAGGAGCTGAAGTTGGATGTCCACTACGGGGATTTACGGTGTGTTGAAGTGGGGGCGTTCCTTTGATTACGATCAACAACAGGGACGCTTTGATCATCACACGGACGCTCACTGTAACTGGTTGTATAACATTGTCTACCCAAGGACCAATGTCCCTATCTTTGTTTGATCATCCCCTTCCCAAACATACTTGAACGAAAGTGACAAGCCTTGTAACGCTGAAGCACAAAAGAGGAGAACCCGGAATGGGCGGGAGGCAGAGCTATTTTGGGATAACCCTGAGCAGTACATTCGCCAACAGGCCTGAAGCTCCAAAATTCTGTATAGTATGGTTACATTAGACATAATTGTACTTAAAAAAAAACAGGAAAAGTCGTCGACGTGGCGGTCACCAGAGGCACGAAATATATGCGAGGCATGGAATGTCACACTCCGCAGAGTCGTAGTCGTAGTCGTCAAGACGAGGAAGTCGGCGCTCGTTATGAAACATGGTCGGAACTTTGCGCTGTTTAAGTAACACGGAGCTTGCCAAAGCCTTGACGCGTCGCCTTAATGAGCCAATAACGTCACGGTGCCTGGATGCTATGTGCACAGAGGGCAAGCTAGCACTTGTGCCATCGGCGGCCTCTGCAAAGATCACCTGAACCTGGTTTTGAACCTGGTTTTCAAGAATATCAACCCCTCCGCGCTTTCGGCGCCCATCGAAGAACCGTCCTCGTTTTTGTCTGGTGGAGTCTGAAACACAGCAATGGCGTCGACAGAATATGGAGAAGGATAAGAATCCTCCGAACTTGAAGGAACTGAAGTACGACTATCGTCAGATGATTGGTGTGTGTTGAGTGAGCTGCTAGAGCCACTACTTGGGCCTTCATTGCTATTCGCCATTGGGCGTGGAAAGCGCGCGAGTAAGTTAGAGAGGGATGTAGAAGTATGCGAGAGATGGTCTTCGTCATCATGACTTGTGGCGACTTTATCCTGGCGGCGGAGGCACAGAGAGCGATTCTGTAGGTTGCTTGACGAAGAGTGTTGGGGAGGTGGCATTAATATTGCACCGCGAGGAGGGCGCAGATCGGGGCATGAGAACCTTCATCCTCATGTCGTACCTCCATTTTCGCGTATGTCTTGCTTGTGTTGGGAAAAAGACTACTCCGCCAGCTAGGAATTGTGCGCAGTGATGATAAGCTTTGTGTGTTGGTCCCGAGTCGGTCATGAATCGTGATATCGTGGAGGTGGAACTGGAATGAGGAGCCCATGATTCATGTTCGTGTGTAGTGGGTGCTTTCTCCTCTACGCGGCTATCAGGCGTGACAGATACAGGCGTGAACTGAGATCCTGCAATGCCTATGATGCAGCATGATAATAAGACCCATTTCCACAAGTGGCGATACATAGATCACGTACCGGAGTCGACTTTATGCCGTGGTTGTTCTCGCCTGTTGCTCCTGCGCTCACGCACCCGCACGGTACTCTGTCCTAAGAAAAAGAAGTGAAGTCGCGCTGACTCGGGACACTATCAGGAGTCTGATTGTTTATTGAAGTGTTAGAGTCAATCATTGGGATGTTCATTTCACCGTGATGCGTAATCCAAGTCGTCAAAAGCGTGAGGGGGCGTGAAACCGTCATGACAGTGCGGGCCATACGGATGTATATATACAAAAACGTTTCCGGACAGGACGGCGGCAGGCTTGGCCTGAGGCTAGCGCTCGGTTAGACTATCATTAGCCGATGAAGTAGACAAACTCTCGGCTCATACTGTATAGAGCATGGTGGCGAAGGGATGAATTGCATGTGCAATAGTGATTAGGGAATTCCAGTGACTCTCGTCCGAAAGGTCGTGATTCAAGATACCATGCACGTAAGTCGGCTTTGAACAACTGCTATCTTGAGCAACGATAGCCGTCTGAAGGGAGGTGGAACTACGGAGCAAAGAATAGCATTGCGGTTTCGCGTTGGTAGTAGAGGATTGACTAACCTTCGTCTTCAAGTACTAGCATGCATCAACCCAGAAGTTTGAAGTCCTATAACACATTCAATGCATTGCGCTTGTCATACTGCCCTCTGCGAAAGGTGTAGTATAAGGGATTTCATAACGTAACGCTTAACGTCTTAGTCCAGTTTAGCCGGCTGCCAACGAAGACATGTTGTGGGAACTTATTCTGACCGGCCGAGCTCAATCTAACAGCTCCCTCCCGAACGATTTAGTTAGTTCAAAAATGGTTTTAATTATGTGTCTTGTGTCAACCCTCTGGAATGGTTTGATGGCTGCAGCGGCACCATCGGACTCGTGGATGCACCTCGTCTCCCTCTTACTCTCTTACTTTTCACCAACCCGGGATGGTACCGAGGAAGCAATCGCTACTGACAACTTCCGAAACTTCGTACAGTACAGTGCTGGATTGCTGCATACGTACATTATCATGGTGCGCACTGATCTTCGGGTGCGCCCGCTGTACCGAGGAAATATGGCGGAGGCGGAGGAGTACAAAAGGGAGTTGTCAGGTTCGCTCGCTCAACTGGCGGCCGTGGACCCACGAGTGCTGTAACTATGCCGTCATTGACTAGTCTCATCCGGGCCGACAACTTGTGTTTTGTTGCCTCTGGGACAACACCGTGGCATGCTCGCTGATACTCGAGCAAAATCTCACTAATCGAACTGGACTTGAGATAAACGAGGATGGGAAGTGGGACGCCACATGCCTACCGCATCAGCATATGTAGGCAATGGTTCTAAGGCTCGTGGGTACTCTAATATAATTTTTTGCCGCAGTGTCTCGTTGAATGGGTAGGATATGCATTAGAACCCATCTCAAGTTGTTCATCCAAGTAAATTTGCAGGAACAGGGGGCTAGGGCTGCGGTTTGTTTGTTTCCTTCTCTCTTCCCTCACTCAGTTAATTCCCGTTGTCGAGCAACGAGACTGGGAATAAAATCCTTCCCTTCCCAGCCACACTGTCCCAGCAGAGGCAGGGATGAATCAACCTAACCCGTACTGGTTCCTTGGTGGAATGGTGAAGTTAGTGTCCCTCAGGTCACCACTGCATGCGTCCCTTCGCGTCGGAAAAGCTCTTCACAAGCCTGGTGAGACCGTGAGGCCCGTGCAGTTGAAAATCAAAGATAAGCTCAGTGGCTACGACGTCCCACCCTCCTGGCATGACCCCACGAGCAGGCAACTTCGGCACATAGCCCTACCTAGGAGCAGGAACCAGTTCATTTAACAGTGGGGCATCCGTAACCTTGTGCCAAGTGAATCTTGCTAGCCCAAAGTTCAAGCCTTTCTCTCTGGCCTCCTTTCATTCACCTAATATACTCCTATGACCAGCGACTCGTGCTGCGGTCTCTTAAAGATACGACTCTAGGTAGTTACATGGCCCGGGAAAAACCTGTAGAATATCGAGCCGGGTTCCCTCGATAATCGCGGAATCTGCGAGTTTTTCACATGGTCACTCGTTTGACGGACGCTGTCCACTCTACACACCACTTTGCCTTCTGCAAGGTCCAAGGGCTAAATCATGTCGCGTACAGGGCGTCAGGAATCAATGCTTGATTCTATCAGACCATTATGACCCTGGCGTAGCACTGACCAATGAAGGAGAACTGTAGCGCGCCACCACACTAGAATTGAACCTGGAATGCACCTTAAAACAACAGTAGAACAAGTCAGTGGCCGCCGGTTCCGGCTCTTCGTACTCCTTTGACAGGCGAGAGCTGAGGAGGGCTAGCGGGACTAGTTGTTTTCCGTGCGTATCTTCTCTGCTACTTGAGTCTGTACGTGTAAATGGGTCTCCAGACGTATTTGACTGGATCGAACTGACCGACGGATGATGATGGTAGCTCGTGCGAACGAATTGTGTATTGATGAATGCCCCACCTTTTATTTCATCTGGCGTAGATGGGATACTTCATCCGGGGCTTGTACTTAAGGTCAAACTATTCCTCAAATGAACTTGGCAGGCCACGTTGGTTGGGGGTAATGGTGTGGGAGGCGTGGAAGGGGAATAGCGATCCCCTTCTTAACCCAGGGTGCTTCCGAGTCCAGAGTGCGTTTCGGCTCTTTCCTGACGCTACTGCGCTGTGCGCCAGTACTGTCCCCCAAAGGAGGGTTGGACGTGCTCGTTTCCGTGATGGCGTCTCCTAAGGGTTATTTTTGAGAGTTCTGGAAAAGGGATTCGCCAGCAAGGGTAGACGCTATGGGATGGTCTGAGGGCGGTAGGACATATACAAGGTGTCACCATTTGCGGTCCGACTGAGGTGGTGACTGGCGCCGAGAAGGGAGCTCTGCTACAGGAGGAGGATATGCCGGAGGAGTTCTGTTATCAAACGGTGCTGAAGCGTTAGTTGAAACATGGCTTTTGTTTCGTGTCGGGGAGTGTTGTCCCTTTGATTGCATCAGGAGAAGTGGGTAATTTAGGAGGAACTGCCGCAGGATGCACCTCAGGCTCGTCTGTGGGCCGAATCCTGTATACGTGCGTCTGTTTTGACGGTGTCTTTGCGACTGCCGGCGTCCTGAGTAATGTTGAAGACACGGAGGCAGGTTGGTTCGACGGCGAGGGAGGATTGAGGTGGGGCCTAGCAAACGGCTGGGGGGAGCGAGTGCCGCTAACTCGCTCGGTGCGAGGTTTGGAGGCATCCGTTTTGCTGGGTGGGCTTGAGGCGAATGGATTCTACAAGAAGCCTAATGGTAGTATCACCGCCAGTCTCTTGCAACGCTCGTGTGGGCAGCACGTTATAGGAAATAACAGCAGGAGCAATGCGAGAAGGTGGAGTGTCTCAGATGGGCATCTCTAGGAAAGGACATGGGTCTTCGAGAGAACAAAGACGGGGAGGATTTGTTCTGGCACCGCCGGGGCTAGCTCCGTGACCGTATCAAGCACTTTACAAACGGCATTTTTTGCGCGAGGGTGTCAGTAAGTTCGATACGGAACTCAAGACACGGCCACAAGTTGTCCAGGTGAGCCCCCGCATCAACTCGATGTTGACGCTCAGCACTCTGCTTTAGCTTCTTGAAAACTCGCAGCACCCGTCTTATCCATTTCCCAGTCATCTGGTACAGTTGCGATGAAAGCTTTTCCCGTGCGGCACAGCGCGCGGGTGTAACTAGCCTCGGCCCGCATAAAGGCATCACAGTCCATGTCATTGCATAGACAGCTTCATTCAGCAACTGGACAGGACGTGGTTTTCAAACCGTGAGCCGGACCGGAAAGAATCATCAAGGAGAAATGGCGCGCAAAGTTTATCTGGAAAAGGCAGAAAACTGCAAGGTATCACCAACTACTGAACCATCGAAGGTGGCCATGTATAGAAGATAGTTTGAGGTTGCGCAATGTAAATCGACCTGTTTTGATATTAAACTGGGAAGGGGGCCGCCTCCGAGTGTCCACACTGTACGCCTCGTTGGATACTCGTGGCATGATGCCGCATGTCCACTGGCAGTTCGTGATAATGTCTGACAGTTGCACCGGTACTCAATGCACCCCCCAAAAGGGACGAATGTAGTCGTCAAAAGGTAAATCCATGACATGTGGCAACTGCCTTGTTACTAGCAAGAAGCAAGGTAACGACGTCCGGCGACTGACCACAGCATGCTTTGTCTCTAGATAAATGTGCGTGCGTGTGACAAGCAAGATAAGTTTTTCCTACTAGTATTCTGTGTTCAGATCTCCACGGCGACTGCACAAGCGTCGCCTGCGTCGCTTATGCGTAACAATGCGCCGCGCCGCTGTTGTGCTGCCTAAGTAAATTCTGTATTAAGGGGGTGAATATACTGAACATGACCCGGAAAGGCATACGCGAACAAAACTTTCGATCCTGTTGAGCTCGGGCAACCCTGACGCGTAAGCTAATGATTTATTTCATCCGGGACGGGGGACCCATTGAAGATAGTACAAGTACAAAACTCATCAGCGAAACAATAGTAAATGACCAATAGTAATGACCAGTCTTCATAAAGATATGGAATTGTTTGAACTCAAGGAGCGATAACAAGAATGAATATATGTAAGTCATGATTTTCCATTTCCTTTCTCTTTTTTTCTGCGTTTCCACATTTTCGCATGTCGGTCTTTAATCATTGCCTCGTTGCCAATGCAGAGAGCAAGATGTCAAAATCCAACTTCGCAGCTGCCGACGCGAACCGCACGTACCATCAATGCTGCCTCAGCACAGACATGACAGGACGCACCTTTTAGTACAAGCGCCGTGAATGTCCGCGCCAGGTCAGGCGCTCCGTCTCGAGGCGGCGCAACGCGTCTGCACCTAGGCGCCACAGTACCGCTGGCCGCTCCGCGACCAAGTAGCGTTGCGGCGAGCCCCGATAGACCGGAAGCTCTCCCGCAAGTGTGCCTGGTACCATGGATTCCTCGATCGCGGGTTTATGAGCGGCAAAACAGTACGTCGCCGTAGCACGCCTGCACCAATGATGTAGAGTCCGTCAGCCGCGTCGCCCTGCCCAGAGAACGTGTCCCGCGGGAACCGTGACACGCTCAAAATAGGGTGCCAGCTGCTCAAGCATCGCTCGATCAGCAGCGTAAGAGGAAAAGGCCTGCTCAAGTGTGTTGAGAGGTTCTATTG